>CAUYQV010148170.1:0-23876 GCA_963574575.1 Galagoides demidoff | reverse complement strand
CTCTCATCCAACTGGCTAACATAGCCATCATGTCTTTATCATAATTGTTATGTTTATACATTTATATTCAACCTTTAGACAAATTCACATGTACCCAAATAGGAAAAATTATAGGCGTGATCCCCACAATATCATTCTCTTCACCCATCCTCCTCCTCCCCTACCCCCCTCCCCTTTCCCCATAGTCTAGGGCTCCATTTGGATTGTAGCATTTCTAAGATAACTAACAATTAGTTTCATAATAGTGTTGAGTACATTGGATACTTTTTCTTCCATTCTTGAGATACTTTGCTAAGAAGGACATTTTCTAGCTCCATCCGTGTAAACACGAAGGAGGTAAGGTCTCCATCTTTCTTTGTGGCTGTGTAGTATTCCATGGTGTACATAAACCACAATTTATTGATCCATCCATGGGTCGATGGGCACTTGGGCTTCTTCCATGACTTAGCAATTGTAAATTGGGCTGCAATGAACAATCTGGTACAGATATCTGTATTATAGCATGATTTATGGTCTTCTTGATATATACCTAACAGAGGAATTACAGGATCAAATGGTAGATCTATATTTAGATCTCTGAGTGTTCTCCATATGGTTCTTTACAGAAGTTTTAATGGCAGATAGAGCCAGTCTTCCATTCAGGAGCATCAAGCTCCAAATACAGTAGAACGCCCATAGCTGAGCACCTCTCTATATTGACTACCTCCTTAAGCTGACCTAATTTTCATAGACCAAACTGGTACTACAAGTACTTGATGGAGGTGATTCCAACATACAGCAATTGAGACTCTCTAACTTAAGTCAATGTTACTCAACAATGATCTACATTCTATCTATATCAAGCCACCTAAGGCACGGATAATGCAGATTATGGGCACCACTTACTAAATCAGACTCTTTATATGTATGACACACAATGTGCATTTTAGCAACTCTAATGATTCTTATGCATAGTGAAGTTGAAAAATACTAACTTCTTTGAATCCTCAATTAACCTGAAACAATTAAAAAAAGGAAAAAAAATACTAACTTAAGGTTTTTGGTAAAAGCGATAAAAAAAAATCAATGGCTAACAAAAAAAATTTAAAGGAATATTATTCATTAGCTGGGCATTGTGGTAGGTGACTGTAGTCCCCTACTTGGGAGACTGAGGCAAGATTATCGCTTAAGGCCAAGAGTTGGAGGTTGCTGTGAGCTGTGACACTCAGCACTCTACTAAGGGTGACTTACTAAGACTCTGTCTCAAAAAAAGAATATTACTCATTTTAGAAAAGTGTCATTGGGCTCGGCGCCTATAACTCAGCAGCTAAAACCACATACACCAGAGCTGGCAGGTTCGAGTCCAGCCTGGGCCTATCAAACAACAATGACGACTGCAACCAAGAATAGCCAGGTGTTGTGGCGGGCACCTGTAGTCCCAGCAACTTGGGAGGCTGAGACAAGAGAATTGCTTAAGCTGAAGAGTTGGAGGTTGCTGTGAGCTGTGATGCCACAGCACTCCACCAAGGATGACAAAGTGAGACTCTGTCTCAAAAAAGAATAAAAAAAAAAAGTATCATTGGCTGTAGAATTTAAACAAAGTCACTACAAATGTGAATATTAAAAACAAATTAACCATAAAGGGAGAAGAATGTTTTGAAAGTAGACAATTAATTAGTAGCAAAAGACAGAGAACTGTCACTAACATAATTACCAAGCTTACCTTCCCTCCGGCTTGACCCCGGACTGCAAAACAGAATAACGTTGATTCTTCTGCATTTCCTTCCATCTTAAACTGTGCGAAGCTAGCTGCATGTCCTTCAATGGGCTGAGATACTTTCCTATCTACAGAATACAGCTGCATAGCTCCCACCACACGATTTTGCTGCAAGGAATCAAAGAGAATAGTATTTGGCAACCCAATGAATTGATAACTCTTGAATTCTTCAATTATAGAAATAATTACAATGTTTTAGGCATCTTCAGCAGGATTTATAATTCTTGTTATTTTGGTCTCCTCAATGTATATTCGATGCAAACATTATTTTATTAAAACTTAACATGAATGTTTAAAATCAGCCTCATATATCTTAAAAAGATATCTAAATGTTCATCATGCAGTAAAGTACATATACTCTGTAATAAATCCCAAATCATTCACATAGGAACTCAACTTCTACTCAATCTGTAAGAGCTAAAAACACTCACTAAGAGTATTCTAAAATTATATGGCATTAAGCCAACAACATTTTTTAAAAAAAAAAAAGGAAAATAAAGAAAAAGAACAAATAAAAACATCTTCCAAATTCAACAGGATTGAGAAAACCTAATTTCAAAATAAACTACATTCTGGGTACAACATTCTTTAGATCTCTTCTTTATCAAAAAGTAGAAAAGTGTTACCTGTGCAGATATGCCAGTCAGAAGTAACCACTTTTGTTTTGCATCTGTACGATAATTGATAATCTGACATCCTGCAAGGCTAGAATGGCGATCAAACATTTTCACTGGCTGAGACTCTCCTTCCATACTCCAGTGATAAACTGCGTTATCCGTAACAAGAGCAACCGTATTCAAAGAGATCCATTTCCAAAAGGTGACATCATCAGTCATGGTATGGGCCTTCATTTTGCTTTTCATTTCAATGTTAAATATCTGAAGAGTTTTCCCAGCTAAAAACAAAATCAAGAATTATGAATCATTAAAAAGGTAAAATCTAAGATGAACACCTAGCTAGACTAAGTTCTGTAACATCCAAACAAAAATGGTTCTATCATGAATCTAACAACCAACTACAGAAGTTATATTAATAGAGGAGCAACCATTAGTGATGTAAGAGCTTAAGACTAAGCAATCTACATCTACATCTTAAGCAAAAGCTATATTACCTCTAATAAACACATTTTAAACACACAGTATGACTTCTATGGACTTCTAACTCTCAATTGCAAATGAGTCTAAAGAACAGCTTTTCTTAACAATAACTAAAAACAAAGTTGTAACCTTCATACTTAAAATTAAGTATGTCTCCACATAATCTAAGTTAGTTGTATGCACACAGACAAAGCAAATCTGATACAAACACTTGGGAGGGAAGTCTACTTTTTTAAAGGCAGTCATCTCATCCAACTAAAATCTTGTGAAAACTGCTTTTTAAAAAGAGAATCTACTTCAACTCTTCCTTGTTACCACTAGCACATAAGAAAACTGCATGCTACATTTAATAGGTTTAAAATACAAAGGGAAGGAGATAGCGATGCTGGAGGAAAGGAAAGGGAGACAAAGGAAGAGGACAGTTTCAGATGTGTTAATATACTGGAGATAAGAACAAAGTTCAACCTTCACCCAATTAAGAAAGCAAGCATTTAGTAAAAGGAGGATACAATCTGCCTTGAGTGTTAAAGAGTCCACTGAGTCAGATGCAAGGGCTTGTACTTGTAATTTGAAATCCATCACAGTTCAAAAGTGATTTCGTTTAAATTAGCACAGATCAAAGCCCATAGCTATGACTAGGCTATCAAAGTTAGTCCTTAGAGCAGCGGTTCTCAACCTGTGGGTAACGACCCACCAGAACTGTATTACAGGGCCACTGCATTAGGAAGGCTGAGAACCACTGCCTTAGAGACTAAGGAAAACCTCATTCCTGAGCCACAGAGAATCTGGCTCCTGAAGGAGAAAAATCATAAGATTGGGGTGGAGGGGCCCAAAAGGGAGACAAAACATACAGTTTTATACTATGACCCTTCTTACCACATGTGCAAAAACTTCTTTCATAAAACAAAGAATGTTACTCCCATCAAACACAGTATGTAAACCACAACCAGACTTGAAAAATTGTGAGAGTTATAGTCCTGTTTATAAAAAGAAGCCAAGGGGTTTAAAACTAGCTTCGGAGAGAAGCAGTACTTTGGAATGACTTACTTTCCCCTTTGCTGCCTTCCCTAACCCCCAGGTTATGAGACTTACTGTTTTTTTACATGAAAGGGGTCAGAGTATATGTAAGTGGGATAGTTTGGGGAGGGGGGAAAGGGATGACAGCTCAACTCTGTAATGCAGACATACAGGTACAAATCTATGATGTTACTGTACAAGCTCTGGCAATCTTTTCAATTTATTCTTTTTATAGAACAGGACAATAACTAATACAATCTAATTTAAGATAACTCACCATCTGCACACATAAGAAAGCATTAAGAAATGTGATAAGATAACAATAACATTAAAAATAGAAAAGAACTTTGACAAAATTAAAATAATGGCCTTTTACAGTGAGGTGTGAGAGTTGCTAAGCACTTGAATTTAAATTCTTTTAAGGAGGCTGAAAGGTTAGTGCCCTAAAATCTATTTGTTTTAAAGAAGTAAAATGCTTACTGTTACAGAACATCGGCCTAACAAAAGTTGGACTATCTTTCCCCTCAGACAAGATCAATTCTTAAGATATGTGATATCAACTTATCTGTTTGAATATGCTTATCCTACTCGCTCCCATTTACTTTCCAATGAGTATTATCACTAAATACAAAGTTTAAGTCATGTAAAGAAAAATCTATTCAGCCCTTCTAACAACTCATAAATTATCAAGAGATTCTTCCTCCTGATTATCAACAAGAAAAACAAAGGCCAGGCACATCTAGTACTCTAGGAGGCCAAGGCAGGTGGATTGCTTGAATTCACAAGTTCAAGACCAGCCTGAGCAAGAGTGAGACCTAGTCTTTACTAAAAATGAAAAACTGAGGCAAGAGATCGCTTGAGCCCAAGAGTCTGAGGTTGCTCTACCCAGCCACTCTACCAAGGGCAACAAAGTGAGACTCTGTCTCAAAATAAAATAAATAAAGGCAAAAAACAAAATTATCAATTAAATGCCCTTTTTAGAGTCAGTCATAATTTGTCACCTAGTCTTCTTTAAAAAATTCTGTTTTAAGGGGTCATTTATATTCTCATGCTAAAGTTTAAAGGGAAAAAAACCTAATAAAGGCTCCCGGACATTGTTTGAACTCTACATAGACTAATAAGCTAAACGTTTCCCTGTTGTGACAATTCATAATTAGTTTGGATAAACTCAAACACCCTTGACTCTAGAGCTTCAATACCCATCATACAGACAAACACATTTTTAACAATGTAAATTCAAACTATCTTTAGAACTTGACAATGTAAATAAAAATACAAGCCTAAAGTATGAAAAGGGTACAAAATGAAAGTCAAGTTTATCATCATAACAAAATTCTGCAATGTTTAGGTGCTAGTATTAGTAAAGTATGCTCTACTCCAGAATACGAACCATTAATTTATTTCCTCTGTAGAGAAGTATGTTTAGCATAGTCTTATACTACAAATATAAAATTTAATGTGTTTATTCTAGAAGTTAAAATTATTCCAAATATAGCTATAAGTAAAACATTTCACAGAAACATTCCAAGTAAAAGTCCTAAGTTTAAATCAAGTTTATTCCTTGCCTTAACTTTGCAGATCTTTTTTCTTTACCCAAATTTAAGCATATCCTAATAACTATATTTGCATAAAATATACATAGGAAGACATTTAAGGAAAAAACCCACAATCTTTTTATACCTTTTAGTGCAATTACTTTGCTAGCAGGATTCATGATGGCACTGTCTGCTGAAATTGGTCTTCGAATTGGGTTACTTGGGTCATTCATATCAATGATTACCACCTGGGCCTGCTCTCCTACTTTCTCTCTAATGCAGATGAATTTGTCTGACTCCATTGTCAGGGTACTGAAGCCAATATTTGCTGGGTTGATCCCCAGGTTCTGGAGCTGGAAAAAAAATTAATAAAAACTATGTTAGCAACCAAGTGGACTAGAAAGATGTGACATGCATATATCACATATATTTGACATGCATATATCATATAAAAAATCCATACTTAAGGTGGGACACAGTGGCTCACCTCTTTAATCCTAACACTTGAGGAGGTCGAGGCAGGTGGATTGCTTGAGCTCATAAGTTAGAGACCAAACTGAGCAAGAGTAAGACCCCATCTCTACTAAAAATGAAAAACTGAGGCAAGAGGATCTCTAGATTCTAGGAGTTTGAGGTTGCTGTGAGCTATGATGCCATTGCACTTTACTGAGAGTGACAAAGTGAGGCTCTGCCTCAAAAACAAAGAAAAATCCTTACTTAACCATTAAGGCTTTAGGGTCAACAGTATATCTCCATCACATTGATTAAAGCCAGGCAATTAATAGCCAAATATCAGATCTTCTTTTCTTTTTTTTTTTTCTTTTTGAGACAGAGTCTCATTTTGTCGCCCTTGGTAAAGTGCCATGGTGTCATAGCTCACAGCAACCTCAAACTCTTGGGCTTAAGTGATTCTCTTACCTCAGCCTCCCAAGTAGCTGGGAGGTACCTGCCTAATGCCTGGCGATTTTCTGTTGCAGTTGTCACTGTTGTTTAGCAGGCCCGGGCAGGGTTCGAATCTGCCAGCCCTGGTATATGTGGCTGTTACCCCTGAGCTAGGGCTTGAGCAATCCTCTTGTCTCAGCTTCCTGAGTAACTGGGACTACAGGCATGCACCACTATGCCCGGCTAGTTTTTACTATTTTGGTAGAGATGGGGGTCTCGCTCTTGCTCAGGCTGGTCTTAAACTCCTGAGCTCAGGCAATCCACCTGTCTCAGCTTACCAGAGTGCTAGGATTATAGGCATGAGCCACTGATCCCCGCCTGGATCTTCTTTTCTTTCAACAAATATGGTATGCAATTGTTTCAACTAAGATAGAAATAGAGATTAAAGGGAACAGTAACATTTGAGAGCTAGCATTTATGGTTCAGGAGATTTGAAGTCATCGATGTTTCTTGGTTTATTTTTTAAGATCTTTGAATTATTGAACCTATGCTCTCTTTGTCCTTTTATCCCCCTTAACATTTACTTGTTCAAATGCCTTAGGATTCAGAAAAACTAAGTTACAGCAGAAGAAGATTAAAATGTCACAGAGTCCTTGATCTACATGAACTTGGAAGAGCAAGCACAGATTTAAAAAAAGTTGTAATACTGTGAAAAAAGTGCCAAAACAAAAATATGTAAGAGGGATCTTGTCAAAGGCGGCTCCAAAGCTGAGGCAACATGTTTAAGGGAGGTAGATTAGCAGGGGTCCTCAAACTTTTTAAACAGGGGGCTAGTTCACTGTCCCTCAGACCACTGGAGGGCCAGACTACAGGCCCTGGGATGAGATGGCTGCTAAGCAGGACAGGCAGCAGTGGCAAAAACACCCAGCGGGCCAGATAAATGTCCTCAGCAGGCTGTAGTTTGAGGATGCCTGGGTTAGAGAATTCTCAACAGAAAGAGGATGTGCTAAGACACAAAAATACTAGTGTAGTCTGCTAACGAAACTACAAGGACTTTTGTACCATCTGGCAAGGGTGAAGAACCTGTAGCCTCAAAACCACATGTGACCCTCCAGAACCCCAAGTGTGGACGCTTGGCCAAATCCAAACTTATTAAAAAGGATCTGTATTGAAAATCTGGACTCAGTGTGTTGTGGTGGGCACCTGTAGTCCCAGCTACTTGGGAGGCTGAGGCAAGAGAATTGCTTAAGCCCAAGAATTGGAGGTTGCTGTGACACCACAGCACTCTACTGAGGGTGACTCTCACTCTACTCAGTGAGACTCTGCCCCACCCCCCCCAACCCAAAGAAAATCGGACTCAGTCAAAAAGCAGCACTCAAAGCTCCAGAAGGCCACAGGTTCCTGGGCCCTGAAGGATTTTATAACAGAATTAGATTTGCTTTATGTACTTAGAAGATACTATTCAATAAACAAATATATACATATATAGTAGACCTAAGAACGGTAAAATCCTTGAAAACCAATTAAGTGTATAAGACCAAAGTCACATGTTAACTGGACCCCAGACGGGGTCATTAAAACTCTAGTGACTAAATGTGGTATAAGAGATTAAGTTCTACTAAAAGGCTAAATGAAGGCTTTATTATATTAGGCCTCAGCCAGAATAAAGTATAGTTACAATAACTCATGTCAGTGAACACCAAGGGCAAGGAGTCAAACAACTGTGTAACCATTAACACAAACAGTAATAAAGTAGAAAATTAACCTGTTTTATAAACTCACATATAGCTGCAGTGCAAGGCAAATATACCAGCCATAAAGTATGTAACTTACAATGAATCTGGTTAAAATAAAACCTTATAAATTATTAATTTCCACTTCTTCCTGACTTTAACTTGTCACTTCTATACTTCTAGTTCCAGAACTAATGGAAGAACATAAACTTAAGTGGTCTCCCAAATATACCAAGGGATTATGGGTGAACTTAAGGAAGGCCTTTTCCAAACCAGACTATTAATGCAGTTTCAGGAAGTTATATACATCTATTTTCCTTAGTACAGGATCCTTAGACTCTTGTTAAGTTTAATCGTTTTAACCTGTCCAATAATGGAGAAGATATGCCAGTGACTCATGCTGTTCAAAGAGCTATACACCTAAAAGCAACAAGTTACTTCCTAAACTATAAATAAGAATTCAATGTTTCTCAGTCTTTATCAAGTCTTCACTTAAGGCAACTTTGAGTTTCAGCCGTCACAAGTTAAGTCCCACAGTGTTTGAGAAAGGGTAAAAACAGCATTAGTTAAGTATGGAAATTAAACACAAAATCAAGATATAAACCACAGATACGACTCACTGAATCCCAAATCATTCTAAGATTTCTTCCTACCCTTCAACTTCAGAGGTTAGGTGGAAGATGATTGTAAGCAAACACTATTCAAAAGGACAGTGAAGAGGAGGAAGTAAGTCACACAACCTGTGTTTCCTATTCCTTTCTAGATCCCTAGAAAAATACAGTAAGAAAAACATGCTGCAATAGTTAGCAATGACCATCAGCCTCAGGGTAACTTGTAGAAAAAGCAAAAATTTCATCTTAAAGAACATAGGGTGCACCCAATCCTTGCAATCTATCTAATTAATCCTTACACTCTTTTCTAATTAAACACATTCTACCGAGAGTCATACATATATATTTGGCAGGGTTTTTTTTGGCTGGGGCTGGGTTTGAACCTGCCACCTCCAGTATATGGGGCCGGCTCCCAACTCCTTTGAGCCACAGGCACCACAAGCATATATATTTGAACTTCTCTCTCAATAATGTACCATTCAAAATACTTCATGTGACAGACATAAATTACTTATTTTAAAAAAAATTATCTCTGAAGGAGGGAGGGGGTGAGGGAAAAAGAAGAAAATAGTGACTAATTCTCACGTAAATTGAATTTTGACCAAAGTACATTATTTGAACAATAATTTTTAATTCAACTTGTTAACATGTTGTTTAAGATACTGCATCCTTGGGCAGTGCCTGTGCCTCAGTGAGTAGGGCGCCAGCCCCATTACTGAGGGTGGTGGCCAAACTGCAACCAAAACCAAAAAAAAAAAAATAGCCAGGCATTGTGGCGGGCACCTGTAGTCCCAGCTACTCTGGAGGCTGAGGCAAGAGAATCACCTAAGCCCAATAGCTGGAGGTTGCTATGAGCTGTGATGCCACAGCACTCTACCAAAGGTGACAAAGTGAGACTCTGTCTCAAAAAAAAAAAAAAAAAGATATTGCATCCTCATTTATAAGTGAACAGATGAAATAAAACGATTTTGAAGTATTTCTTCTTTTTTTAATTAAGATTTGGCATGATCTGTTTTTTGAAATTATCTATTAAATATTAGTTGTCTATTTCTCGAGACTTTGGAAAAAAAAAAGAGTTAACTGATGACTTCATACTGAAGCTCAGAGTCAAAGCATTCTATGATAGACATACTTTTATCTGACAATGTGAATGTTACTTTTTTTCCACTATTATTATTGCTCAATATTTCACTGCAGCAATCGTCTGATTTCCAAATGTATTTATCTTTGTTCGTTCTTTACGAGGTTTTTGTTTCTAGTCCTTATCTTAAGCATTGTTATTGTTACTAAATTTTAATCCTTTTTAATTTTGTGAAGGCAAAAAAGTGAAAACCAGATAAACACATGTGTATGCATAGAAAAAAATTTAAAAAAATTATCTCTGTAGCTCAATATCTCAGAAAAAAAGTTTAAAAAAATCTTTAAAAATAGCAAAATTGAACAGAAGTGGCAAACTATGTCATATGTTCAAACATATTTAAAAAGTACACTTAAGTGGTAGCTTTTTATACACTAAACAGCAAACTGCTTCTTCCTAAAAAGTCTTTCCTAGTTGTTAGGAAAAATAAAGTCTGCAACTTTAAGAAACATATTCCTGTTGGTTAAGTTATATTTGACAGTTAAGTCACATTTGCTTCTACCTCTCCAAATAAGGTAGGTAAGATAGTTTTCCTTAGTGGTATTACTTCTGAGTACGAATGCCTACTGTACTATTCTGCCTATTTTTCTTGTGATATATTCAAAAGAGAATTACACTACAACATATGAGGTCTAATGATTAAGTTCACGAACTTGCCACTGTGCACATACTAACAATTCAGTAAGGTTTCATAACTTTGGTATATCAGTATTTCAAAGCTGTGTTTGTGTTAGTGTCTTGCATGCATGTGGAGTGTCTTGCTAAGTGGAGTTCATTATTGTTTTTGTGTGTTGTCCCAAGAATGTCAAGGCTTGAATTAAAGCAATTTTGTGTTAAATTCATGAAGAGTGGAAGTGAACTCAGGGAAATGTTAGTCCAAGTTTATGGGGCCAATACCATGAAGAAAATGGCAGTGTACAAAATGGAGAAACCATCACTAATGAAGAGAGGTCATGGTGGCAAATAACAACCAGAACTGATAAAAACATTGCAAAAATTTGTTGAATTTTGCCTCAAAATTATCAGTTGACTGTGCGAAGCATAGCAGACCATTTACTGATAGAAAAACAAGTTAGGAAATCTGAACTGAAAATCTTGGCCAACACCTCATGGCTCTTGCTTCAGGACAATGCACCAGCTCACACAGCATTGTCTGGATGGGCGCTTTTAGCCAGTAAACAACTATAATGGAATACTCTCCCTACTCAACTGATCTGGCCCCCCAATGACTTTTTTCCTTTACCTGAAGACAAAATACTAAAAGGAAGACATTCTGATGACATTCAGGACACCCAGGGTAATACAATAACAGCTTTGATGGTCATTCCAGGAAAAGAGTTCCAAAATTGCTTTGAAAGGTGGGCTAGGCACTGGCATCAGTGCATAGCTTCCCAAGAAGAGTACTTCAAAGTGATCATAGTGATATTCAGCAATGAGCTATGCAGCACTTTTTCTAGGATGAGTTGAGAACTTAATTGTCAGACCTTGTACAGTAAAAGGACAATTCACTATCATCAACCACAATTCTTGTTTAGCTACACCCTTAGTGTAGGATCATTTAAAAGGGTCACCACATTAATTGTCTAACAGTATTTGTTTAGATTAATATTTTTAAATGTGGCATATTTTCAAAACAGTACATAATCATAGGTATTCTTAGTCACTTATTAAGGTGTGATAGTATATAAGCTATACCACAGAAAATGAATTATAGACTGTAGAACAAACCACAGATAAATTCAGAGAAAATAAAACAGTCTCTCTAAACTTGCACTATTTTCAGAGGACATACAATAATATCCAAACTATAGCCACATTTTTTTATCCCCTCAATTGGCAAAACATTATGATTATTGAAGCTGGAAATACTATATTTTAAGAAATGCCTGGAAATTTCTATAATAAAGGTGGTTTTTTTTTTTTTAGCTTAACAGAACATTTATTTTGCTGTTACTACATATATGAATATAGAGTCAATCAACTGGAGTCCATGAAAAAGGACCACTTTTTTTTTTAAGTTATCATATGCATATGGTAAAGGGGTCAAACTGTACAAAAGGGTATACTGTAAAAAGATTCCACCCCATCTTTCCAGTAATACCCCTCCCCCCCAAACACAAGTATTTTTCATCTCAGAGAATCCTGTAACATATGAAAGCATACATTGCCATGTTCCCTTTTCTACAACACAAATGGCACGATGAACAAAAGCATACAAATTATCAACTGCTTCCTTCTTTTTATAAAAGAGCACATCAAAGATCATTTGGCATACAGATCAGATTTTAGTTTGCAAGTAGCACCATACTTCAGTACTTGACACTTAGACCTGGATTCCAAAAGGTAAGTAAACAGACATTAACCAGTCAACCTAAAACCCTGGCTTAACAAGCTACAAAAGACTAAAACAAAAAAGTTTCCTTTTCTCTCTCCTGCACGCCCTCCCGTCTCCATCTGGATTAACAGAGGGGACCGGACAATTAAATAGCCTTCTTAGTTTTTGTACGCAGAAAACAGTATTTCACATTCCCATAGAGAACACAAAAGCTAAACCAGGTAGCTGTGTTTCTTTATCTGAAACATGACAGTATCTATCTCAGAGTTGTGAAGATTTTATGTGAAATGCTAAGAACAATGCCTGACACGCTGGAATAGATATTGACTATTAGTGCATAGAACATATCAGTACTTTAGTTTAATGTTAGCTTTTTTGCATTTGCATTTTATTATCTGCTTAATTCAGCTGTCCATAAAGTTGGCTGAAACTCTGGGTGTGAATTTCTTTCAACTACTGATAATAGATTAGTGGTCTCTGGGTGCTTAACTTAGACCTTGAAATGCTTTTGGGGGAGGGTAGAAAACAAAATTACATTTTTAAAGAGTTCCAATTCTGCTGTTTAATTTGTCTAACTAAAGTTATAGAAGTCAGAATCCTCAAAACCATGTGACATGTTCATGCTGAGTAACCCTATTTTAACTATTATTTTTAGGGACAGTGTAAAACAGTATTGCTAACGCTTTCTAACTTGGCAAATACATTTCCAACACCTTTGCTAAGGGAGCAAGCTGGGAAAGCTAATGTGAACAGATGGCATAAGGTCAGTATCATCAAAAATTCTCTTTACCCTAAAGAGCTCAAGATTAAGAAATAGAAGGCAAAATGGAAAGCAAGCACATTTCTCAATGTGCAGAAAAGGTGAAGCCACCTGGTTCAAAGCACCCCCACCACACATGTACGGACACTACACTTTTTCAAAACTAGTTTCCAAATGTTTCCTAATCTGCCCATGCCCCACAATTATAGGTCATCTTATCTAACTGAACTTTAAGTTCCTCAAATAAAATAAATATCTTAAAGAATGGAAGCCTCTTTTATTTCTGCTCTGTAATATGCCTAACTAAATAAACTTAAGAGTCTAGTCTTCTTACACAGAAAGACAACAGTCCTTTTACTCTGTATATACCGTGAATTACTTTACAAGACAATTATAGATGAAAAGAGAAATTAGGAAATCCAGGAGTAACATTAATGTAAATAATAAAATATATAAATAAAAAAATAGAAGGAAAGCTGTTCCTTACAAAAGCTAAGGTTAACTGGTGAAGGACTAATGAAACTTTTTAAAAGTCACTATCTGGTAATTACCAAAGGGTATTAAAACTAATGGTTGAAATTTCAAGGAGTATCAGATACTTAAATAGTCTAACGTATCTGCCTATCTTTCCTTTGTATTCTTACTACAAAGGAAAAGGAGAAGTACAGGGGAGAAACCTATAAAATACAACCTTTATCAAGAAATCAGAGTTTTAGTATCACTAGCAATGGGTTAGTGAGCAAATCCTTCCCTAATGTGCTAAAAAGAACATATAACTTCTGTGGTATACTACCAAAATTATATAACCTCTAGTTCTTCATGATAAATCCAAATTGAGACTGTACAAAATATCTGAGTTTTTCTCCTAAAAAAAAGAAAATCTGTTGTCTTAAAATATAGTGTGCTCCAGATCAAAGACACCTAAGAGACAGGAGGATCACTCAATACAACTCATGATCCTGGATTTTTTTTTTTTGATATGAAGAACATTATTTGACAAAATCTAATTAAGGCCTAAGATAACAACAGTATTTTGTCAAAGTTAATTTTGTGACTCTGGTTACTGTAGTGTGATTTTAGAAAAGCATTTTATTTTTCTTAGGAAATAGGAAACTTTGTAGCATAAAGAAGTATGTCTGCAAATTACTTTCAAATAGTTTTAGTATGTACAAAGAAAAAAGGGATAAATCAAATACAGTAAGTTGATGAATATGGACAAAGGGTATCTATGGGAATTCTTTGCAACTTTTCTATTAATCTGCAACTATACAGAAACGTTTGTTTAAAAGAAATTTCAGAGACATAACTGGAAACAAGAGTGAAGATCTTGCTTAGATTCTGATTTAAACAAACCAAATACATTTTACGGAAATGAGAGAAATCTGAATATGAACCAGTTTTTAGATATTTAGGGGTTCTTAAATATTAAGGGGCTATAATGATAGTCAAAAGAAAAACCCTCCATCATTAGTTTCTAATGGTATAAGCTGGAGTATGCATCACATCATGATAGCCTAAATTTCTTTGAAATGTTTAAACAAACTAAAAAAAGCAAATATAGGAAGATATTATTAAAAATCTAGGTAATAAATACACAGCTCTCTCCTGTCTTAAGAAAGCTTGGAAATTTTATTTACTTATTTATTTTTGAGACAGTGTCTCACTTTGTCACCCTTGGTAGAGTACTATAACGTCATAGCTCACAGCAACCTCCAATTCTTGGGCTTAAGAGATTCTCTTGCCTCAGCCTCCCTAATAGCTAGGACTATAGGTGCCCGCCCGAATGGTCAGCTATTTCTTTTGTTTGTTTAGCAGGCCCATGCCAGGTTCCAACCCACCAGCCCCAAACCCACCAGCCCCACAGCATGTGGCCAGCGCCCTAACCACTGAGCTGCGGGCGCCTCCTGGAAATTTTATTTTTAAAAAAGTTTTAGGCCAGGCATAGTGGCTCACACCTATAATCCTAGCACTCTAGGAGGCCAAAGCAGGTGGACTGCTTGTCAAGCTCAGGAGTTTGAGACCAGTCTGACCAAGAGCAAGACCTGGTCTCTAATTAAAAAAAAAAAAAACAAAAAAATCCTAGCTGGGTATTGGGATAGTTGCCTGAAGTTCCAGCTACTTAGGAAGCTGAGGGAGAGGACTGCTTGAGCCCAGAGTTTGAGAGGTTCCTGTGAGTTAAGATGACACCATGGTAGCTACCCAAGGTGATGGAGTGAAAGAAAAAAAAAATAGAATTCAATTTCTCAGTACTAGTCACACTTCAAGTGCTTAGTATGTGGCTACTGTACTGCATGGCACAGAAGAGAAACATTTCCAGCATTGCACTGTTTATCTGATAGCACTGTTTTCGGAAGTTTTTCTTAGCAGTTTAATAAGGAGAAAAGAAAATTTTAATATTATTAAACTTTGGCAAAATACCATGAACAACTGGTACCCATTTTACATACACAAGAAATGAGGTAGGAAATAAGTAGAACTTTCAGGTTTCAGAGTTCATAGGTCTGTAGGAGGCTTAAAAATGTACCTAGAAGATTCAATGCCAGCAAGCAGAACAAGAGCCCAAGGAAAAATTCAGTCTGACCAGGCATGGTGGCTCACACCCGTAATCCTAGCACTCTGGGAGGCTGAGGTGGGTAGATCGCCTGAGCTCATGGGTTTGAGACCAGCCTGAGCAAGAATGAGCCCCTGTCTCTAAAAAAACACCATGGTGCTGTTGTGGGCACCTATAGTACCAGCTACTTGAGAGGCTGAGGGAAGACAATCCCTTGAGCCCAAGTATTTGAGGTTGCTGTGAGCTATGATACCATAGCACTCTACCGAGGGTGCCAAAGTGAGACTCTGTCTTCAAAAAAAAAAATTCAAGTGGTTGCTAAGGCCTAGGGTCAGAAAGAACTAAGAACAGTATTTAGGCAGGTGCGCAGATGTAATAAGATGCAGTTTCTCCAAGAACACAAGAAAAGGGAGAACCAGTGCCAAAATTTCTAAATGTTCATCAATATCTTCAAACTTTTCCAAAAAGAGTATACAACTATCAGATGAATTCCTAACTCCAAAAATGTGTTAAGAGACCAAAGAAATTATATTAAGATAAAAAAAAATACAGCATAATTTTTTTTAAACTTCAGCACTGCTTAAACTCAGAAATCCAAGGTGAATAAATTTTCATTGGTTTTTAATGCTTTAAGGTTTTTCCCACCTTGGTTCTGAAAATATATTTGGTTGAGCTGTAAATATGGCAAAGAAAAAAGGTAAAGACAGTGTCCAACCTTGCCTGAGGGGGAGTAAGGCACACCACTGAGTGGACACAAGCACTCAGTATTTTAGTGATTTCTGCCTCTAGTTCTGGGACTATGGTATCATAACATAGATCATTCTAAATAAAACATTGGTTTGAACACCATGCTGCTAATGTTACATATTCAAACTTTACTTGGCCCAATTTGCTTGTCAACATGGTCCTACAGACAAAATGGGAAATAAAACCCTTACACATCAAGTGATCAAGAAATCTAGTGCAGCATCTTAATAATATACATCAGTGATCAGAATATGAAAATATTGTTAAGAGGAACAGGCCATGAAAATACTTTATCCAATAGTATATATTTATTAAAAAGCAAAAAATGCTAGCATAAGATATATAACCAAATAAAACCACAATATTTTCCAATGCTCAATTCTTTGACTAGCCAAAGATGACTTCCCACTAGCACAAGGGCTCTCTCTCAAATAGTTCATTAAAACGGTACAGCAGAACTTCTATAAACTGACCACCCAAAGGGCTGTAACAAACTAGTCAACATAAGGAACTAGGCCTACTGTACTGTTATGTACATATGGTGCATGTCTGGTCTAAGAAAATGGCATTTTAAGGAAGTGGTCGATGTAGAGAAGTGGTCAATTATGGCAGTTCTACTGTATATAAAGGCAAAAATACAATAAATTGATGAATGTGAACAAAGGGTATTTATGGAAATTCTTTGCACAATCATTTGCAATGTGTTTGTGCCTACAAACACCACATGATAAAAGAATAGGTTTGGGGGGAAAAAATAAGTAATAGGTTTACTTTGCACCTACTTATTTCAAACAACAGGTCTCACATCTGATTAGACATAAATAAACTCATTGAAAATTGGCTTCTTCACTGTACCCCATGATTGCATTAATGTATACAGCTATGATTTAATAAAAAAAAAAAATCTAAAAAAAAAAATAGGCTTCTTTATTTTCAGGAGTTTGCTAATGAATGACCAGTAAACTTGTAAGGAACTCATTTACCAGCCTATCAGCTAAAAATCAAAATACAAACACAATGAAACTTGTGTTTGTGAGGTTTATCTTACAAGGATACAAGTGAATCTAAGAGTAGAATGTGAACGTTTTAAAATAATAACTAAGAAAATGACATGAAGGCTATGTTAACCAGTTTGATGGAAGTGTTTTGGATTGTGAGTGAAAACCCCACAGTGTACCCCAGAAGTGCATTAATGTACATAGTTACCATTCAATTAAAAAAAAAAAAAGAAACTTGTGTTTGTGACAGCATTACTAAGCATGTATGTTTCACAATTAGTGCTTGGCTTTACACTTTCCAGATCCTTCCTCCTTGTTTCCTCTGAACAGTGAAAATGTAGAGGAAGCATGCATGCCCTACTGTTTCTCAGATGAAGCTATTCTGTAAGTGGTCTGCATATAGTTTCAGTTACTTTTGCTGTAAGAGAATCATGTGTCTTGATAAAGACTTAGATGTGTTCCCACTACAAAGTTAAGAGGTCATCAATTTTAGAGAGACCTGCCAATACTCAGATATCATTACAGTACCATTAATCTCCCTATACAGGTATAAGTATGTTCTTGAAGATTTGGTTAAGTTCCTATCCCAAGTATTTCACTCAGAATAATTTCATTTAAAAGCTCCTAAACATCCTCTACCTTCTTTTTCAATCACAGTGGAAAAAAATGCTGACAGCCACCACTTCACTAGGACCTTCCTGGAAACTAGCAGAATGTCTAATAAAAACTGCAGTTGCTGTATTCCACAGGAAATGAAAAAAAATGCTGAGAATGCAGCATTCCTTTAGTTCTTCCATCAACAGGATACCAGCTATTGTTTTCTGTAGGCTCCACAGATTTCAAGCAACAAATAAAAATGCCTCTAACCCCTGCTGACCCCATACATAAACATCCAGATTTATTTCTACTCCATGATGGTCTTTGACAGAATTGCTATGTCTTAGAATTTTTGACTCTGGTCACTAACTCCAAATTGTAAGCAATATGTATTCAGGAAGAAACCACAGTCAGAGCCTGAGACTGTAAGACTAGTGGCTTGGTAAACTAAACTACCAAGAGACTGAAAGAATTTATCCTACTTGTAACCAACTGCTAATGTGAAATTTTAAAAACTTTAAATTTCACTCATTCTTTAAAAATAATCCAGTAATTAGATGAATTATGAGATCCATTAGGTCAATCCTGAACAAGCTGCAGGAGAATATAGAAAAGTTTTTATATACCAATCTTGGAAAGGGATATGACTTTCCAAGATTATGTCCTTTCCTGTGTAAATGTCATTCAGCAGTACAACTATGTGAGGGGCAGGGAGAAGAGTATATCCAGACCTGCCTTTCAAACAATCAGAAAAGAGGCTTACTTGGAGGTAAGCCTCAAAGATTATAATACTTAGTGCTAACTTAACATAAAAACTGTCACAGGATGATGAATATCTGAGCAGACACCAAGGGCTTACTTTCCTAGTATGAATGAATAAAACATCTGGTCAGTTTCCTTACTATTAAAGCTAGAAAGGTCCTAAAGAAAATTCATTTTATGACACACCTTCCTTATAACCTCACAAATGTATATTTAAGTGGCAGCCCAGTGTTAACATTCATTCAGCTCAACCTCATCACTATTGTACATAATCATTTATTTCTCTAGTCTATACTAAAGAGACCTTCCAGGAAATCATACATTATGCTCTATCACTAATTTTTCTAATTATATCAATCATTTAAAGCATGGTCAGCTTACCAGGCACTACGAGTTATAAAACTAGAACCATTTTTTTAAACAATTAAGTCACTGGACTATTTTCCTGTGAATTTAAATACTGCAAATATCATTTTCAAATGAGTGAATAAAATTAACAATCACCATAAGGAGTTACAAGTTATCTCAAAATCATTTAAAATTAAATTGAAGGAGTTCACAACATTACAATGATTAAATGACTCATCAGTTAACACCTATTGAGCAACATCAATTCAATATTTTAAGTACAATGTTTTGTATAAAATTACCTCCGTTGTTTACTTCGTGTTAGACTATAACCTTGTCATTACTACTGAGGAAACAACCAACAAAGGAAAAAAACCAGGTTTTAGTTTCAAGGGAAGCTTAAATTGTAGCTCAAGTCCCCTAAAAAGAGAGAGAACACTTTCCATCTCAAAAAAGACAATGGGTGGTGCCTGTGGCTCAAAGGAATAGGACACTAGCCCCATATACTGGAGGTGGCAGGTTCAAACGCGGCCCTGGCCAAAAACAGAAAAAAAAAAAAAATTATAAACATTGCTGTACTTCTTAGCATGTTAGAAAACTAAGATTACTTTGAGACCACCTTGGGCAAAAGTGTGAATCTGTCTCTACTAAAAATAGAAAAACTAGCCATGAGTTGTGGCAGGCGCCTATAGTCCCAGATTCCAAGGAGGCTGAAACAAGAGGATCACTTAAGCCCAAGAGTTTGAGGTTGCTGTGAACTATGATGCCACTCTACCTGGGGTGACAGAGTAAGACTATCTCCAACAACAACAAAACAAACTAACAAAACAACTAAGATTACCTTGACTTGACTTTTTTGGTCAGAGAGGGCATGTGCACTGGATGGTTTTTTGTTTTAATTCACGGTACTGAAACTTCCTCAGGTCTGTTCCAAACATCAAATCCTTTTAATCTTGTTTCTATCATATTTGGAAAGCTCTCTTCCATTATCTGAAAAGAGCTTCCACTCTAGCTATTTTGGTTTCTATAATTTGTAATCTATCCTATCACACATACCATTTTAATTCTGGATTTATTTCTGAATTCAAAAATGTTTTTAAAAAATCTTCAAGTTACTCTCACTTCATGTTGCTGCTTCTTTCCACAGACACAATTCTGCTCTTATTTGCCTTCACTACCAATTGTTTCTGTAGAGTCTCTGTTATTACAATGGATTATCTCCCTGGGTCTTTCTGTTCCTTTTATATCAACTTTTTCTGCATGTCACAGATGATGCCAACAGTTTTCTAAAGTTTTCTTCTGATTCCAGTAGAAAAAAAAAAAAAGTATTTCTTCAGGTCTCTTCCCAGCTTTCTAGTTTCCCAGAAGCAGTGTATTTAAACAATTACTAAGGAGCTACCATGTGCTAGACACTATGCTCATACACAGAGAACTCTACAGTAAATGAGACAGTCCTTTCCACTGTGTGATAGATACACAGTTATTACAAAAGTGCCATGAAGGCTCGTGCCTCTAGCTCAGCAGCTAGGGAACAGCCACATACACTGGAGCTGGCAGGTTGGAATCCAGCCCAGGCCCGCCAAACAATAATGACAACTACAATGAAAAAATAGATGGTTGTTGTGGCAGGCTCCTGTAGTCCCAGCTATTTGGGAGGCTAAGGCAAGAGAATCACTTAAGCTCAAGAATTTGAGGTTGCTGTGAGCTATGATGCCACAATACTCTACCCAGAGCAACACCTTGAGACTCTGTCTAAAAAAAAAAAAAAAAAAAAAAACACCAGTGCCATAAAGTTATGGTTCATTTACATAAAATACCCAGAATCCAGAGACAAAAAGCAGATTAGCAGTTGCAAGGAGATAGAGGGAAAATAGACTGCTTTATGGTTGAGGTTTCATATGGGATAATAAAAATGTCTTGGAACTAGATACAGGTGATGGTCGTACAACACTGTGAACATACTAAATACTACTAAATTGTACTTTTTAAAATGGTTGATTTTATGTTACATGAAGTTTATCTCCAAAAAAGCATTGGTCCCTATATACTCTTAGGGAGTAGAGATGCTTAATGTATGATTCAAGTATTCATTTGACAACTTACATAGACATTTAAAATTATAAAATTATCTTAGAAATATTTTTCTACTCTTCACATCTTAGAAACCATTTTATTTAAACTCTTCACATGAGTTTTTGATACTAGCATCTTCATTAGTACTGAAAAGTCATCTTCAATCCAAAGTATTTTTTAAAAATTTGTTGCAATCCAATCATGTGGTACAATTTTATAACATGCCTCAAATTCCACTTGCATATTAGAAGAGTTGTTTTTTACTTGTCTTCGGATATAGATTTATGATCTCTAAGAACAGGACCCTAATGTACTGCTTTTCAATTTAAAGCATTTGTTTATACCATTCAAAAGTTCCAATTTATGAGGCCACACACAGAATTAACGTGTAAAATTTGCCTGTCACCAATCCAGTTGATTTCAAGCCTATGGTCCTTTGCCAAACAGCATTCTGGAATTCAAAACAGAAAAGACTGTGATAGGACACAATGCTATGGAAATTCAGTAGTAAAGCTTTTAATAAGGAAACTTATTCCATAGGGTGGTGCCTGTGGTTCAGTGGGTAGGGCGACTGCCCCATATATGGAAGGTGGCAGGTTCGAACCCGGCCCCAACCAAACTGCAACAAAACAAAACTGCTGGGCATTCTGGTGGGCACCTGTAGTCCCAGGTACTTGGGAGGCTGAGGCAAGAGAATTGCCTAAGCCCAGGAGTTAGAGGTTGCTGTGAGCTGTGACGCCACAGCACTCTATCGAGGGTGAAAAAGTAAAACTCCGTCTCTTAAAAAAAAAAAAAAAAAAAAAAGAAGAAACTTATTCCTGAAGGAAATTTATATAAAAAAAGGAAGCTGCCTTAGATTTAAATAGTTCCATATAGCTGAATACAGAGTATTGCAGAGAGTGGGGAAAGATAGGAGTTTTGCAAATGATGTTTTCCCAATTTTTTTCCTTCATTATTCATCTTGAAATAAGATCTATTCAAAGCCAGCTATTTTACCAAGCACAGCATATACAGATCACATGGCTTCACTCTGTCCCCTTTGGTGCTTTTTAAAGCTACGTTCTCAGATGAGCAGATGGTCAGAAATAAATGAGAGCAATGCTCAATCCAATTCCCATTTTTCATCTTCTATGTATGATTCCCAGAGTTTCAACTAAGGGTTTTCAAAAACTATAAACTCTAGGACATCTAGTGTATATTACTATGAGAGTTCTTTCCTCCCCTACTCCAGAAATGGACTAGATATAGAAAATGCAAAAAAGGAATGAGTCTGGTGTTAACTTCAATAAGTCTGGTGTTGGCTTCCATAACTGGGTAGATGATAGTTTTGTCTTCTAGGATGGCATATAAGTTCAACTCAAGTGGATAAAGGAAGACTCTGAGGGTATAAAGGAAGAACTACTATTTGAATTTAAGGGCTAAGTATAATGCCATGAACACAAACACATAATTTAACTTCAAAATTGTTCAGGAAGTATTCTTTCTTTCTTTTTTTTTTTTTTTAGACAGAGCCTCAAACTGTTGTCCTGGGTAGAGTGCCATGGCGTCACAGCTCACAGCAACCTCCAACTCCCGGGCTTAAGCGATTCTTTTGCCTCAGCCTCCCAAGTAGCTGAGACTATAGGCACCTGCCTCAACGCCTGGCTGTATTTTCGGTTGTAGTTGTCATTGTTGTTTGGCAGGCCTGGGCTGGATTTGAACCATCAGCTCTAGTGTATGTGGCTGGCGCCTTAGCCACTTGAGCTACAGGCGCCGAGCCAGGAAATATTATTTCAATTCAATGAATGAGGAAGTTGAGACAAGCCGAAAACCTGAAATAATCAAATAAAGCCAAAATTAAGCATCGAGATATTTTCCAGAAAAACACATTTCAGAGTTTAATTTAAAAAAAAAATATATATATATATGGTTTTAAAGGACCTGGTTCCTATTCTATCAGAAATAACCTTTAAGGGCAACGCCTATGGCTCAGTGGATAGGGAGCCAGCCCCATATACCGAGGGTGGCGGGTTCAAAGCTGGCCCTAACCAAACCGCAACAACAACAAAAAAGAAACAGCTGGGCGTTGTGGCCAATGCCTATGGTCCCAGCTGCTCAGGAGGCTGACGCAAGAGAATTGCCTAAGCCCAGGAGTTGGAGGTTGTTGTAAGCTGTGACACCACAGCACTCTACCAAGGACGATAAAGTGAAATTCTGTCTCTACCAAAAAAAAAAAAAAAGAACGAACGAACGAACCTTTAAAACCTGCTTTACTTTAGAACTTACAGAAAATCCTCATTTACTTAATGATTCAGAATAGGAAGTACTAACATTGCTGACAGTTCTGCCTCCAAAGCAAAACTCTACAAGTTGGTAACCATTTTCCCTTCTACCATTATGCTACTCAAAATGAGCAAGCATATTCTACTCACCTTCCTTTTCTACCCTCTTTAAACACAACTGTCTTCTAGCTTCAAGTTTATTAGTATAAACACAAGACATTAATTTATAGCAAAATACAAAGTAAAAGTTCCCTCCATTCATTAGAGGTTTCAGACTGAAAAGTTTGAGAAGTCCAGCCTTATGAGAGGGATGCAGATAATCCTGATTACAAGTTAACCTGATCTCAATCATTCTGCAGTTTCCAATGGGAACTTGGATAAAGCCCTTTAGAAAGCTATCATTTAATCCTCCAGGCATAGAAAATTAGATGTTGCTTCACTGGCTTCTATTTTTCTCATAATATTAAAAAATGCCCTGGCTCGGTGCCTGTGGCTCAATCAGCTAAGGCGCCAGCCATGTACACCTAAGGCGGCGGGTTCGAATCCCCAGCCCGGGCCCGCCAAACAACAATGATGGCTGCAACCAAAAAATGGCTGGGCATTGTGGCGGGCACCTGTGGTCCCAGCTACTTGGGAGGCGGAGGCAGGAGACTCGCTTGAGCCCAGGAGTTGGAG
>CAUYQV010148168.1:0-12184 GCA_963574575.1 Galagoides demidoff | reverse complement strand
CTGTGGTCCCAGCTACTTGGGAGGCAGAGGCAGGAGACTCGCTTGAGCCCAGGAGTTGGAGGTTGCTATGAGCTGTGATGCCATGGCACTCTACCCAGGGGGATAGCTTGAGGCTCCGTCTCAAAAAAAAAAAAAGAAAGGATATTTTCCCATTTTTACATTCAGGGAAATGCACAAGAAGTAATTTGTCTAAGGCTTTTCTAGTTGCTGACTTTAACCATTAGATCATATAGTCCTCTTCCGTTTACAAAATTATTTGTATACATCTTGGCTAACAGCTTAGGGGATAAGTGATTTTTTTTTTTTAAACCTTTGCTTCTGGGGAATACCTGAGTCACAGGTTTGGTTGCAGTAGGGATTTTGATTGGCCTTCCTGCAGTTAAGGCCTGTGAGTTGGTTTTCTTGCCAAGCAAGCAGTAAGTGCCTTCTGTCAAGAAAACAGAAACATGTTGTTAGCTATTTTGAACAATGTTAGAAATACTTTGCAGTGGGAAGGAGCTGCCTCTGACTTCTGCCTACTTCTTGAAATATTTTAAGGCTAGCCGTTTAGAAACTTTATCAGTCCCCAGTGTAATCACAGGGAGATTATTTGTACCCCAACCTGAGATTTCATGGGCCTTGTATCATTGGACAGTTTAAGGGTAGTCTTTGTTTTTGATGATCTCTGGTTCTTTGTTTGCCAGCTTTTACTGGAGCTTCTAGTCACTCATAGTAGAATGAAAACCAATGATTCTCACTCTTCTGCTTTCTCATTTCTATTCTGCTTGCTGTGCTGAGGTCTTCCCTGGGTTATTCATGCACTTATGATCTTGTAATCAGTTGCTGCTATGTGGGTGTGCTTTATTAAGGAAAGAGATAGCTTCAAATGTGAATTTTTCTCTGGGAAAGTTCCAATTCTCCTCCCATTTGTTTCTGTGTGTTTCGTTTCTTCTCTTTGTTCTCCAGAGCCAGTTGTACAAGTTTAAAACTATTGAAATGATCAAGCAGTAGAAACAGTTATCAGCAGTATTTATTTATAGATTTTTTTTTTTTTGGTAATGCCATCCCTTCAGTTTCTTTTTCTTTTTTGATTAAGCTATCCCACACAAATCTCAGGAAACAACATGATAAAGTTAGTGTCTTATAGTAATTACAGAAATGTTCTGTCAAAATTTAGCGGTAATTTCCACTGGATCTTCAAGACATTTCTTTCCTTTTGAACTCATCTTATTGGATAGATAAATGAGGTAAGGCATATAAAGAGCTTGAAACATGACAAGTAGTCAGTATATTTTAGCTATTATTATATTCATTTCCCTTTCTGCCTTGAACTATTGACTTCCTAATTCTTCCTTTCTCATAAGAAGTAGAGTCTACTATAAAACTTGTTTTTTGTTATACTCCATATGAGACATACTTCTATATAACCTCTTTCTACCCACCCTCCCATTACATAGGCTTATAAACTACCTCTCTACCAGCATAGCATTCTAAAGCTCTTCATTCCACAGCAACTGTCTTATAAAACAATGCCAGGTATAGGGTATTCTGTGGCATTTGGATTTTTGTATGGAACAGTCCTATAAATCAAGAAAGATATCTTTTGTAGAATGGGTTATGCTACCTAAAAGAGACTTTCAAAACCATTACCTTAAATCCCTGCCCTGACAGTATTGGATTATTTTTAGTTTTAGAGCAATTAATGAGAAAAAGTAAACCAATGTTGTTTAAATCTTTGAACGTGTAAGAAATGAACGGAAAGAATCCATGGTATTTATTTTTTTTAATATTTAAACTTTTAAAAATACCGCATTCACTTACCTCTCCAGCTTATCCAGCTAAGACTTTAGTTATTTTTATCTCAGACCCAAGAGAGAATGGCCTGGATAATGTACTCCTGGACATCTCCCAGTGATTGAAGTTACGTACATATATAACACATCTGCTCATAACCCAGCATGTAAGATTTTGGTATTGAACCTTCTAATCTAAGAATATCCTAAGGGCAGGTAGCAGTGAGATGCACAGTAATGAGTTAGTATAGAGTATCCAGAATTTAATTCTGTTATCTAACCTGGCCTGTTATATTGATAGTACCTTGGGGTTGCACCTTGCTCAGCAACTTTTATTTGCTTTCATTTAATATAAGAAATCAGTGATTCTAACTGTGTTCTGTTCTTTTACTTGATTGGTTCTAGTTTTTTTCTACCCTAACATCTAGTTCAAAGGGAAGTATGGGGTTCAGATTGTTCCATGAAGGTATCCTCAGGGACTACTGCTAGGAGAGTTAGCTGGGAATAGAGTTAGTTAGAAGAGGTTCAGCTAGAGCAGAT
Organism: Galagoides demidoff; assembly: GCA_963574575.1. Classification (NCBI taxonomy): domain Eukaryota; kingdom Metazoa; phylum Chordata; class Mammalia; order Primates; family Galagidae; genus Galagoides; species Galagoides demidoff. The sequence continues at coordinate 9,872 of CAUYQV010148168.1, read as the reverse complement.
CTGACTAACCCATTCCAGGTAAGACTTTATTTGAAAACAGGGTTAAAACTTAGTAGATCATTTAAGTCTGTGCTGACTCATTGCCCACATGGGCTAAACTTGAACATGGATCCCATATTCTTTGGATGAGGAATGAGTTTGTATTCCTTTTTTGAGTTAATCATCATTCCAGAGGCTCTAGAGTCTAGACTCTATTTTGGAGTGAAGCTTATTACCTTGAAAAAAGTGATTCTCAGGCACAGCCAAATTCTCTGCTACAAAGGCTTGTTTGTTATTAGAAATTAAATTACCTAACATTGAATAACATGTTTTAGTTTTTCAGAGGGCACGTAGCAGGTCATTATGTTCTCTAGAGCTTCTTTCTTCTGCAGATACACTCAGTAATTAAAATACCTGAAACTCTCAACTCACACAAAACTTAAGACGATGACCAGTTGTTAAGATAATTTTAGAGGCTAAGTGTGGTGTCACAGGTTCAAGACCAGCCTGAGCAAGAGTGAGACTCCACCTCTAAAAATAGCTGGGCACTGTGGTGGGTGCCTGTAGTCCCAGCTACTTGGGAGGCTAAGGCAAGAGAATCACTTGAGTCCAAGAGTTTGAGGTTGCTGTGAGACCAGAGGGCAACAAAATGAAACTCTGTGTCAAAAATAAATAAATAAATAAAAGATAGTTTTAGAATCTACTGTAGTCATAAATCTTAAGTGCTTTTAGAATCCATAGATGAGAAGAATAGTTTAATGTAGCATAGTGCTAAGTTATGAATTACTTGTATTTTCTCCTAGTGTTGTTAATAACTGGCCATCATTTCTTAACCCTAGAGGTCTTCCAACTAAAAAAAGCCTGTGGGAGTTTTTCGCTTCTGAGGTATTTGTAAAATATATATTTCATTTTCAGTTAAGGCGGATTTAGAATATAGAACTAATAGAAAAAGTAAACATGTTAGGCTATTTCTTTTTCTTCTTTTTTTTATTTGAATATTTATAGCAGCACAATTCAGTTAGGCTATTTCATTGTTTTTCCTACTCAAGGCTCTGGAACCAGACTGCCTACAAGGTAGGCATCATCAAGACAAAGGGTCTTACATAACATGTAAGAGTCTGAACTCCTGAAAATGGATGGAAAGCAACTAAAGAATTATAAGCAGGGGAATTAAACCATAAAATTGTGCTTTAAAATATTACTCTGGTACCATCTGGAGGAGGTGAATTTGAGTGAGAAAAGAAAGGAGTAAGAGAGTAATGATGCCACTCTTACAAGATAGCATCGATGACAAGAGAGAGGCAGCACCTCTGGCTTAGTGTGCCGACTCCATATACTGAGGGTGGCAGGTTCAAACCCGGCCCCTGCCAAATTGCAACAAAAAAGTAGCTGGGCGTTGTGGCGGGCACCTGTAGTCTCAGCTACTCGGGAGGCTGAGGCAAGAGAATCGCCTAAGCCCAGGAATTAGAGGTTGCTGTGAGCTGTGACGCCATAGCACTCTACTGAGGGCGATAAAATGAGACTCTGTCTCTACAAAAAAAAAAGATGACAAGAGAGGCAAGATGCTGGAGCTAAGGAGTAGGAGTAGGGATGAAGATATGAATTTGAAAGAGATTTGACTATTAAGTCTGGCATAGATAAGACCCATTGACTGACTAGATTAGGGAGAGAGGAAGAGGGAAAAGTCCAGACTGATTTCTGTCTTGGGGAACTAGTTTACTGTGATAGTGTTAGCCAAGATAAGAGTTTTAGAGGAGGGTGGTGCCTGTGGCTCAAAGGAGTAGGGCACCGTCCCCATATACCGGAGGTAGCAGGTTTAAACCTAGCCCCAGCCAACAAAAAAAAATAGTTTTAGAAGATAGGAAAGGGGTAGAATACAAGTTTGCAACTGAAGGACCTGTGAGTGGAGAGAGCCAGTAAGAACTGGAACTTGAAACAGAGATCTGCGTTTGAGGTTTTAAATATATACTATATATCTTTATTATATATATACATATGTACACAGACATACACACTTTGATATTTGAAACCATAGAAATGGATGAGTTTGTAGGAATAAGGTGAGGGGAGTTTATAGGAACAAGGTGAAGAGTGAAAAGAGAAATGAAAAAAGAATTTTTTTTTTAAGAGACAGAGTTTTACTTTATTGCCCTTGCTAGAGTGCTGTGGCATCACAGCTCACAGCAACCTCCAACTCCTGGCCTGAGTAGCTGGATCTACAGGTGCCCGCCAGAACGCCTGGCTATTTTTTTTTGCAGTTTGGCCAGGGTCAGGTTTGAACCCACCACCTTCGGTATATGGGCCCGACACCCTACCCACTGAACCACAGGCGCTGGCCAAAAAAAGAACTCTTAGGAACTGAAGATGGAAACTATTGTATTGATTTAAACTTTTGCTCTTCACGGCCCCTTTTCTTCTTATTCTCAATGTCTTTAACATGAAACTAAAGCCAGGAAAGAACTAGGATGTGGGCAGCCAAGCAGGTGTGGCCTTTACGCTGGTGAGGCTACTTGATGGAACTTCTTGCCTCAGAATGCAAAACCCTCCACCCTGACAGTTGCTACTCCCCAACTGGAAACTCCTACCCTAGGAAAATACCCACCCTGCTTCTTTATTAACATTAGTCTTATCTTGACTCTTTGCTTACTCCTTTGCAGTTACAACTACAATCAATATTCATTTTATGACTGATCTAATAGATGTGATTTCTAGCCCATGTATTACTAAAGTTCAGACACTCACTGTCTATGGTAATATATATAACAATGTGTAAAAGTAGTGTTTAGTAGAAGGCAGAAATTATTATCTACAGAGTAGTACTATAGAGACCATGAACTTCATTGTATTATGGTAATTTACTGATGAGGGAAATTCAGTATGCTAAGATATTTTTTTGTTTCTAGTAGACACATTTTCTAGATTAGCAAGCTTGGAATAGTTAGCAATATGTGGGTAAAAGAATTATTTTTATCTTGGGTTTATTTATGTTATTTATATATACTTATTTATTTATAGCTCTGAAGATGGCTGTGGTAGATATCTATCATTCTAGGTTAAAGGAGAGACAAAGACGAAAAAAGTAAGTATAGAAAACCATCCTCCCTTCTTTCACCTTTGGATTATTAACTACATAGAGTCCATAAGAATGTTCTACCTGTGGTTTGTAACCTTAGGAAGAACAACACGATAAAGTTAGGGAGGACACTTATCCTTCTTAGGCCTTAATTTTTCCATCTCTCAAATGAGAGTAATAATCCTATATTGGTTTTTGTTTTTTTTTTTGTTTTTTGAGATAGAGTTTCACTTTGTCCCCCTCAGTAGAGTACTATGGCATCATAGCTCACAGCAACCTCAAACTCTTGGGCTCAAGCAATTCTCTTGCCTCAGCCTCCCAAGTAGCTGGGACTACAGGCACCTGCCACAGCACCCTGCTATTTTTTAGAGATGGGGTCTTACTCTTGCTCAGGCTGGTCTTAAACTCCTGAGCTCAAGCAATCCACCTGCCTCAGCCTCCCAAGTGCTGGCACAGGCATGGGCCACCACACCTGGCCTCCCTATCTTGTATGAGTGTATTCTTTTAAGATCTTTGAAAAGAAGCAACAAGATAAATTCAAGGCTTTGTTGTTATGTTTTTTTCAAGCTCTCAGTATAACTGCTCTCTCTCTCGGCTCGGCACCTATGGCTCATGCGGCTAAAGTGCCGGCCACATACACCTGAGCTGGCAGATTTGAATTCAGCCCAGGCCCACCAAACAACAATGATGGCTGCAACCAAAAAAATGCTGGGTATTGTGGCAGGCGCCTGTAGTCCCAGCTACTTGGGAGGTGGAGGCAGGAGAATCGTTGAGCGCAGGAGTTGGAAGTTGCCATGAGCTGTGATGCCACAGCACTCTACCCAGGGTGACAGCTTGAGGCTCTGTCTCCAAAAAAAAAAAAAAAACTGCTCTCTTTTTATGAAATCTTTCACCTAAAAGTATTTCAAAGACATTCTAAACAAGTTTCAGCCTCTCTGGTTATTCCTTCTCTTTGCAACAGACTAAAAAATACACATTCAGATTTAGAAATTATGGCTCTCGGATCCCTGTTGGATTATAGAGATTTTAACAGTTCATACAGTACTGTGTAAACAGTGAAAAGGAGATAAACCAGTGGCACACACCTGGAGTTCTAGCTTCCTGTGAGGCTTGTGCTGGAAGTTTGTTTGATCCCAGAAGTTTGAGGCTGCAGTGAGCTATGATTATGCTACTATACTCCCAGAGTCTGGGCAACAGTGAAAACTTAAAAAAGAAAAAGTAAAGTCATTCCCATTTGTCTTATGAGAAACTTCACTGCTGGTCACAAATACCTCTGGTATAAATCAAAGGTTCCAGACATAAAGCCCTGCATGGTTTGTTTAAATTTTATTTTGCTTAAAACATAAAATTAGATAGCTGAGTGTTGTGGTAGCCACCTGTAGTCCCAGCTACTTGGAGGCAAGAGGATGGCTTAAGCCTAAGAATTTGAGGTTGCTATGAGCAGTGACGCTACGGCACTCTACCCAGGGTGACAGCTTGAGACTCTGTCTCAAAAAACAAACAAACAAACATAAAATTAGAGCCAAGAGAGTATGGTAGAATTCAACTGAGGTTGCTGTGAAATCTTTTGTTTATCATGTCCTTCCATTAAACATGTACAATATATATTCATTTCTAATAGTTTCAAAGTATTGTGTGAATGCACAGTTGTGTTGAACATGTGATCATGGTGCCCTGTTATGGTTAGCAGATTTCCCTTAAATGGCTGTTCTCAATTATCATATTCACAAGCGGAATAGATTAATTTTATGACATGGATGTAAATTCCCTTTTTTCATCTTTTGTGACAGACAACTGTTTTTCAGTATTTTTAAGTGGTCATTGATTCATTCATTCATCCGGCAGGTATTGTTGAGCATCAACTATGCACAAGAAGAAGAAAAACCCAGGATACTTGAGACCCTAAAGTTGTGTTAATGATTCACTAACCTGCAAGAGAAGTTTGTGGGAATGACTTCTTTGGACCTCAATATTATAACCTCAAGAGTATTGAGGATGTCTAATAAAATCTGCATGTGGAAAACATTATGAAATGTGAACCTAATTCTAATACACAGCTTATTATGTTTTTTTTGTTCTAGAATTATAAGAGACCATGGATTAATCAACCTTAGAAAGTTTCAGTGTAAGTATTAGCAGTTATTTCACAGTTTTTTTTCAGTGTTATTGAATAGTTTTAAATAATTTATGACAGTACTTTTTTTGAGCTTACAGTCTAGTGTTTATTGCCATTTGGGATGTAGTCTGTTATCAGGGGCAAATCACCAACGTCTCTGTCATCAGCTGCCCAGTTAGGGGAACAATAGGCCTGGCTCGAGACATGCATCATAACATACCTGATGCACTGCAGATGTCATATTGGACATCCACTACTTAGAAAGTGGATAGGGCTGGAAGTTGATTTTTTAATAATAAAGTACAATGAGGAGAGGGCAGAGGCAGTTGAGCTGAGTAATCTGGTGTACTGTGGTGGTGGTAGACTAGCTACATAAATTGCTGTTGCTGTTGCTCCTTCTTGGTGGCTGCCTTGTTGGCTAGGTCCTTGGCTTTCTCTGTAGCTGCCAGTGCCATCTCCTTTGCCTTGTCCTTGACTTCCTTAGCTGTCTCAACAAGTTTTTGGAAGGGGCCTCAGCCAGCAGCTTGGCCAAGATGTATTCAAAACCTTACATAGAGTTGGTCATGTTGCTTTTGAACCAGGCAAGACCAAATTCCTAGGCAGCTCTGGAAACACCAAATAAGCTAGAGGAGACCTAGGCTTCCCAACAGATTTCAGTCCCGCTGCTGTTGTCAGAGTTCACGTAGTAAACACATGGTTCCCCTACCACCATCAACTGGGCATGATTGATGTTCCAGGTGAAGGTGGTCATGGTCTGATTCTGTGGATCCACAATAGAGTCCTTCAGGATGTACACCAAGTGAGCAACATTCACAGGAAATAGGGCAGCCTGTAGGGCATCCTGTTGGTTTTAGTCAGGAGTCACCATGATAGGAGCTTCTGGTCAGTGGTCACCTCCTGATGTACTACGTCTTCTGTCAAGGTATGTTTACTATAGGGATTTGGGTGCAACCTTTCCAAGGTAGAAGGCAATGAACACTTGGGTCCCACAAACTCCAAACCACACTCTGGCCCAGGAAATACTTTACCATAGTCCTGGCTGGGGCAGGTTCAGCACCTGTGCAGTGTTAGGGGTATGGAGCCCAGGGTGAGGCTTGTGGTGGTGAGCCCAAGCTTAGTGCATAGCTAGCAGGCCAGCAGCTCAGTAAACACCACCACACCACACCCAAGCCACTGCAGCCACCATGAGTTGTCTTGAGAATGGCAGTAGTTATTAATCTAAGCTGCATATTAGTGTGACCTAGGAAGATTTTAAAAATTATGATGCCTGTTTATCACCCCAGACTAACTTAGTCAATCTCTAGGATTGAAGTGAAAGCATCTATCTTTTCTTAAAGTCTTCAAAGTGATTCTGATACATAGTGAGAGCTTAGTATTAATTTGTAGTTAACCACACTTGTATGAATTATTTTTTAAAAATTAGGGTTAGTTGTGGTGGCTTACACCTATAAATCTCAGAATTTTGGAAGACTGAGGTAGGAAAAACCCAGAATACTTGAGACCCTAAGGTTATGTTCGTGATTCACTAACCTGCAGAAGGTTATGGGGCATGACTTCTTTGGATTGCTTGAGGACAGGAATTCAAGACTAGCCTTGGCAACAAAGCAAGATCTTGTTCTTACAAAAAAAATTTTTTAAATGTGCTAGGTTTGGTGGTGTGCACCTGTATTCTTCAGGAGGCTGAAGCAGAAGGATAGCTTGAGGCCAAGGAGTTCAAGGTTGCACTATGATCGTGACCCTACAGTCCATCCTGGGTGATAGAGAGAAACTCTGTCCCTTAAAAAAGTAAAAATTAGTATAGTTAAAAAAGAAATTAGGGTTCAGCGCCTGTGGCTCCAGTGGCTAAGGCACCAACCACATACACCTAAGATGGTGGGTTTGAATCCAGCCTGGGCCCACCAAAACAACAAATAGCCGGGCGTTGTGGCAGGCGCCTGTGGTCCCAGCTACTGGGGAGGCTGAGGCAGGAGACTCGCTTGAGCCCAGGAGTTCGAGGTTGCTGTGAGCTGTGATGCTATGGCACTGTACCCAGGGGGATTGCTTGAGGCTCTGTCTCAAAAAAAAGAAATTAGTATAGTAGTCATAGCATGAATATTAATAGATCATTTTTGAGGGCAAAGTCATGTTTTACAACTATGTATTAAACATAACCTTGACCTTTGGGTTGTAAAAATGTGATGCCTTTATTTTGCATAGTGGTAGACAGACAAAATATATGATATTTAACATTATATGATGACAATGAAAAACATAGATAGGGCAGTGCCTGTGGCTCAAAGGAGTAGGGTGCTGGCCCCATATGCCGGAGGTGGCAGGTTCAAACCGAGCCCTGGCCAAAAACTGCAAAAAAAAAAAAGAAAAAAAACCATAGATAACACCTATAATCCTAGCACCCTGGAAGATCAAGGCAGGATTATAGGTGTTATCTATACTTGAACTCAAGAGTTCCAGGCCAGCCTGAGGAAGAGCAAGACCCATCTCTACTAAAAATAGAAAAATTAGCCAGGTGTAGTGGCAAATGCCCATAGTCTCAGCTATTTGGGAGGCTGAGGCAAAAGTCTAAGAGTTTGAGGTTGCTGTGAGACACCATGGCACTCTACCCAGGGTGATAAAGTGAAACTCTGCCTCAAAAAAAAAAAAAAAAAAAAAAAAAAAGACTAGTAGGCTTGGCTCCCATTGCTCAGTGAGTAGGGTGCTGGCCACGTATACTGAAGCTGGCGGGATCAAGTCCGGCCCAGGCTTGCTAAAAAACGATGACAACTGCAACCAAAAAAATAGCCAGGCGTTGTAATGAGCACCTGTAGTCCTAGCTACTCGGGAGGCAAGAGAATCGCTTAAGCCCAAGAGTTTGAGGTTGTTGTGAGCTGTGATGTTACGGCACTCTACTGAGGGCAACATAGTGAGACTTCATGTCAAAAAAAAGATTTTTAAATGAATGCTAACTTTAATCTTACTGTTTTAAATGCTAGAAATAACTAAGCAGGGCAGAATAAAGTCCTGATACTTTTTCTTTTTTTCTTGAGACAGTCTCACTTTATCACCCTCAGTAGAGTGCTATGTCATCACAGCTCACAGCAACCTCAAACTCTTGGGCTTAAGCAATTTTTTTTCTTCAACCTCTGAAATAGCTGGGTCTACAGGCACCTGCCACACTGCCCAGCTGTTTTCTAGAGATGGGGGTCACACTCTGGCTCAGGCTGGTCTTGAACTTGTGAGCTCAGGCAGTCCACCCACCTTGACCTCCCAGAGTGCTAGGATACTTTTTCTTCTTTTACAGTGTAGCCTCTGTTCCACAAGTAAGATCATAATAATAACAATTGTACTATTAATATTTATATAAAAATTTTTGTAATAGTTGTGAGTCATAGTAATCTTTTTTGTAAAAGTATCATTTTGTAAAATTGTAGAGTATATCCCAGTTGATACAATCATATTGTTGTTTCTTTTTGACACTGTAGGATTCAAGTCAGCCAGAGAAGTTAAGTGTCTTCTCAACCTAAATAAGTATCTATATTTAGGTTTTTAAAAATGATCATAAATACGTCACATTATATGTCTTTTATTGTTTTGCTTTCTATTACATGCACGGTGACTATAAAGTTTGTGTGCATTTAAATAGCTGTAACTATTTAAATGCATAAATAGCTGTAACTATTTAAATGCACATGAACTTTGTAGACACTCTGTTGTCCTGGATAGAATGCAGTGGTGTCATCACACCTCACTACCAACCTCAAATTTCTGGGGTCAAGGATCCTCCTACCTTAGCTTCCTGAGTAGTTGGGACTACAATAGCGCCTGCCACAATGCCGGGCTGTCTTTAGAGATGGAGTCTTGCTCTTCTCAAGCTGGTCTCAAACTCCTAAGCTCATGGAAACTTTCCACTTTGGCCTCCCAGAGTGCCTGGTGGAGGGGGATTTTTTTATAGTGAAAATAATCAATCTCTAGCTACTCATAAAATCAGCTCCTATAATTTATGGCTAAGAATGTCTCTTGCAAGGTAAGAAATTCACCTAAAGGGAGGACTTATTATAATTTAAATAACTATCATAAGTGAGAGCCTATATTGTTAGTCCCAAGAGTAGATATTACTAACCTAGCAGTACTGACTTTCACATTGAAATGACCAAATAGAAGTTTAAGAGTTCTGGCTACTTGGACCTGCCAGTTATTGTTGGTCAGTTTTACTCCCCATCTTCACTGATAGCTCTTTTGATTGGAAGTTTGGTCAGTGGTGATATCCAGAGTTGCTGGCCCTGGCTGCCTTGTATATATGACCATTTACTTGCATGATAATGATGTCAAATATAACTTCAGTAGTGAATTAAGTTGTAATACTTGATTTAGGTTAGAGAAAAGCAAAATGACCCATATGGAGAATGAAGAAATACATATCTCATTTGCAGATGTATAGGTAGGAAGAAGATTTCAGGTAGGACATGGAGAGGTTACATATTCTTCAAGGTGGATTATTGTGTCTGCAATTTCCTTGTTTTCCTGCGGGAACTAATGTCATAAATTTTGGCCACTGTTGTTGCTAAGAATGCAAGATCTGCCTTTTTTTTTTTTTTTTTTTTTTTGCCAGGGCTAGGTTTTTAACCCGCCACCTACAAAATATTGTGCTTGCGCCTTAATCCTTTGAGCCACAGGTGCCGCCCAAGATATGCCTTTAAAGTTTTTTTACTTTGGTGCTAGCATTACATA
>CAUYQV010148166.1:0-22989 GCA_963574575.1 Galagoides demidoff | reverse complement strand
GGGACTCTCCACTGTATAAACATATTAAAAAATATGCAATTACCCACAAAACAATACAATAACCAATTTTGCCAAAAAAAAAAAAAAAAAAAAAAAAAAGATGTCTTTATTTTACTGTCTTTCCATTTTCCATGTTATTAGGAAAAATCCTGGGAGTTTAAAAGTCAGTACATAGAGATTTAGCTTTCTATTAAGAATTACAGGATAGCAGAGCTTCCAGGCCCCCTCAGGGAAAAAACCTGCCCACTTTTAGCTGACAGATGACTCCCTTAACAACTATGTGTGGTTAGTAGTTTACCTTATGATTTTTTTATCCTGATTTATTTCCTTTTGATGATACAAAAGAATGTTAATCAAGGTTGAAATTTTTTTTTTGTCCATCAGAAGAGTTGCCCCCAGTCAATGAAGCTATGCTCTTTGTTTAAAGTTTTAAAGTGTAAGAGTTTGACTATTTTATTTGCCTTTTCTGTCTAGACTGGAATAGGGTTGGCATATCTCCAAGGCTCCAACTGTTTGGCATTTTTCACACTCTGATCTAGAAAAAGCCATGGAATTCTCTGTTGTATGCATATCAGCATTGTTGAGTCATGAAAGGGCTTCTCTGGATATTAGAAGTGCCTCTTCACGAAGTCTGTCTATGTGTATTTTTTAACCAGAGTGGCTGCTTCACTTATCACGCCTTGGCTCCATGGCTTTGGAGAATTCTGCCGCCTCAGAATTCTCATTCTGTGTTGTTTGTCTCTGTTCATGTGCATAGATCTTGTATAACTCATTTAAATAATTGACTTTGGGGAGGTGAAAGGCACCAGGCAAAACTAAGCCCAGGCTTTAGATCCAGATCCATCTGCTTGGGTTGGAATCCTGGGGCTGACACTTATGAGCTGGGTGTTCTGAGCTAAAATACATAATCTCTTTGAGCCTCAGTTCCCTCATTTGGTTTGAGAATTTTAAAAAATTGTATTAAGTTTCTGGCAAATTATTCATACTCAATGAGTCTCTTTGCCTTTGTTTTTCTAGATTTATATTCTAGTATTTAAGTAATATTAGTATTAATTACTTAGACAAACCTGATTATATCATCTTCTTTTCTCATTAAAAAAGGCTGGTTATCCAAAATGATGCAGTTGATTCAGCTCTGTATGTTCTCTCCAGAAACCACCCAAAATGTGGACAGCCCTTCACACTGCAAGTAGGTAGCATTAATATTCTAACCTTGTAGATTTGGATTTGAGACTTGGAGAATTTAACTTGCCCCCAGACACGCAACCACTAATTGGTAAGGCTGGGATTCCAATCCTGATTTGTGTGATCCCAAAGATCATTACCTTTATAGTAGGCACCTTCTGGCTTTTCTGGTAAGATATTTATTTGGAGGACAATAAAAGAGATGCTTGAAGTCTGAGCCATCACCCGCTTTCGTAAGTACCAACATTTGTATGAAGTATGTGGATAGGGCAAGGTATGAAAATCTGGGGGCTCTGGTGATTTTGGTTCATAATTGGGCATTTGGGCATGTGTTGTCATGGGTGTGTATCTGAAGAATGAATGTGATTATAACAACCAGTTCACAAAACTCCTCACACTAAGTGGCAGAAGGCTGTATGTTAAGAAACTCCAATGAGTCTTTAAATAAGAAATATCTCACAAGAATCAAATATCAACAAAACATCTGTGTGGCTAATCAAGGGGGTACAAGGCCACACTTAGTCAACAGGAAGATTCCCTGTAGAAAGACATCACTAAAAGAAGTGCCGTATGATTTATTTGCTGCAACTCAATTTCCATCTGTCTCATAAAATGGATTGTGTACACATTGCACTCCAGGCATGTAGCCAGGGCAGAAGCATACCAAGGAGCAGAAAACATTCTCCTCCCTCAGGCTGTTGGTGACATGCTCTGCTAAGAGCCAGGATTAGCCAAGGTGGTCTACACGGAAATGCCTTGGGCTGCCTTACTGACATCTCAGACCTCTGGGAGTTCGTTGAATCATGGGCCTTTGAACAAGCCTCCCTAGCAGTAATGGGGACCAGGTGGGTTTTGAACATGTTGATTTTTTTTCCAGAGACTCCTTTGACTCCCATTTGCAGGCTCCAGATGGCAATTTTACCAGTTCAGGCAAGATGCTGTTCATAGTTGCTTATATTTCTTACATAAGTGGAGAGTGAACCGGATAAATGCCGTCTTGCTAAAGTGTGTTAAAGCAATCAGGTGAAACCAAAACCTTTTCTCATCCTGTAAACAGAGTGTTCAAAATGTAGGAACTATTTATGGCCAAGTAAAAACTGATGTGATCTCATAAAAACAATCCATTAAGTAAAAACCAAAGCCTTGTGAAAATTGAGGACAATTTTGGGCTAAATACTGGCTTCTCCTTGTTTTCTCTAGGTAACAGAAATCTCATCTGTTTTGTTTCTAAAGCTTTCTTGTTTAAGTTACGGTAACATCATCCATAGATTTGAAGAAAGAGATTTTAAGCAACTATTTCTATAGGAAAAATTCTTCTTTTTGTATTTCTTTTTGTTAGGCAAACCTATCTCAGGGAAGGTCAGCACTATGACAACTTGCTGTCAAGAGGGAGAAGAGGAAGCCAAAGAGAAGGGACCCTCAGGCAGGGTTACTCTGCTTGGGACCTGTGCATTTCTGTGAGCACACCCTACCTAAGTGAATTAGGACAATTATTTAATGACTTAGAGATTAAATTCCTTTACCCATGAGACAGAAACAGTAATACATAACTTACGGGTTTTTCTTAGGGGATGACATAAAATGATAGAAAATCATAAGTATGCAGAGTAGACAGGGTTCAGTATTACTTATGTCTCAATCTTAATGTCAAAGTGTCATACTGAAATGGGAGATAGAGGAGGACAATTCTTGCTTTCTTTGGTTGGAATATCTACTAGATAAGGGGGGGAATTCTTTATTAAATTACTCAGTAAACTTCACTGAGAGTCCATTGCATGGCAGGCAAAGTTCTGGGTGCTGAGGAGAGAAATGCATAAAACAACCCCAGCACACCCAGAGCTGTGGCTTAGATGGGGAGAGAAACATTCAAATAAATAAATCACTTTCTGGAGGCTGAGCACAGCAACTGAATCATAAAGCAAGGTTGCCAAAGTACGGCCATGGGTTAAATCTGTTTTTGTAAATGAAATTTGATCAGAACACATCCTGCTCATTTGTTTGTATATTGTTTATGGCCATTTTGCCCTTCTAGTGATAAGAGTTGGGTAGAGTCAATTCTGCTCTACTGCAACACATGCATTCCTAAAAATCACTGCACTGTGCAAGATTGTACAATAAAAAGCACAGGGCATATGGGGAAACTGACACTGGGGACAACATCTCAAACACTTGGCCAGTGATAAATTTTAAAATGGATGAGAGTCTGATAAGGCTGACAGCACAGTTCTAGTCATGCTGAAGGGTTAAGAAACATGCAGTTGCTACGACAAGTATGACAGCTTACCCTGAAAAAGCCCTGGCATTTGCTTGTGGAAGCAGGGGTGGGAAGGGTTGCAGCCTGTGAGCCATTATGTAGTAGTGGAGGGGGTTGTCTGGAATGCAAGGGAAGTTGTCTCATGGTGTGGCTTGTAGCACTGATAGTGAGCTGAGGTGAAAGGCGGAGGTTTGAGGGGTGTGTTTGTGTGTGCATGCACATGCTTGTGTGTGGACACATTTCATATATTCCTACTTGTTTCCATCTGGGTGCCATTTTTGGTTTTCACCTAGTGTTTCTCACAGAGGAAATTGCACATAAGCAAACATGAAATTCATGTTATGCTCATATTGTTACCTAATATATTAATCATATTGGAACAAATTCACATTTCAAAACAAGTGTCATAGCAGAATTGATTATTGTTGCAACAAAGATCACATGGCCCACAAATCCTGAAATTCATACTATCTGGTCCTTTCCCCAAAATGTTTGCTGACCACCGGCCCAGAGGAAGGAGGGGTCACTTCTGAGGGATCAGGAAGGCCCCCAGAGGGTGTCGTGTGTAAACTGCGTTTAGGAGACTGAAGAGGCGAACTCTAAGAGGTAACACAAAGGAACAAGAACCTTTTTTGTTGCTGTTCCCTCTCCTGTGTGTATCTCTACTATTCACTCATCCTCACCTCTTTCCCCAAGAATATAGCTCTTTCAACTTTTGTGCAGAGTGAACCATGATACAATACACACCTTATGGGTCAGAAAATGCTGACTTAGGAGCACTCAATGGAGTGATAAAATAATTCTCCCATAATCCCATATCTGGGAATGGCACAGGCTATGGGCCTTCTATGTGGAAAAGCAGATGGCCTACCAGACAGTCTGCAGAGTGGCCCATCAGCAAGGCTACTGTGACACCGCATTAGTCTTCCCATCTACCACTTTCTATGTGAGTCTGGGCCCATCAGATCTTTTCTTTTCAGCCCCATCTCCCCAAGCCTCATTGAATTCTTCTTTATTTCTTTCTAGGAGTTGTGAGCCTGAACAACATATGAAAAGTCATTTCAAACAGATAGCTGGTTCACAGATCAGCACAAATGAGTATGATGTCATTAAAATAATTACCACAGAAAAAAACACAAAGATGGCATCAATTGGAAGAAGGTGTATTTCCATGAGGAAAAGAAAAAAGGAGAAAAGACATCTTGGTCTGTGTCTTTAAGGCTTCTGTTCTTATCCAAGGAAACACAGACATGTCAGACTGCCTCAGGCTCAGGTCAGAAAACCATCATGTTACATAACTCTCCTTGGTCTGCTTTCATGTTTAATCATTACCTTTTGATTATAATTTCTCTTAGGGAAAATGTCTGATGGCTGTACTAATGTGATTAAGTTATTGCTCATAGGAAACAACACATTGACCATATGGTGTTATATACATCAGGCTCCTGTGTGTGGTTAAGGAGAGTTTACCCCGAGTGTCAACTCCACTCTCAAGCTCCACGTTAAACCTGGTTTCTGGGTCTGTAAAATAGATGATTGGATTGTGTTCCAACAAATACATCAACATAGCGTTCATTTTCTGTAAGCCTCTACCTTGTTTACAGTAGTCTTCCCCATCACTTCTGTACCTTCAAACTCTGATTGAAGGTCAAACCCAATGCACGTGACTTTTATGATCCCCTCTTTCTCACTCCCAGATTATGATGTTCTCCCTAGTCCCTAAAACCCCATAGTGTGTTATTTCTACAAACCTATATTAGAGAGCACTTGCAACATTTTATCTTGTGCTATATTATTTGCCCATGGGCTTTTTCTTTGCCTAAACTTGAAGCTCTGAAGAAACAAAGTCTTCTTTTTCTTTGTGTGCCCCATTGCACCCAGCACAGTAAAGTGCTTAGTAAACTAGTAGCATCTTGAGAACATTGGTAGGCAGAGCAATTATGGGGTGTGTATGTATGTGTGAGTGCTGAGAAGTTGTATCTGGAGCAAAGGGATTTTTCTGAGGAAGGATACCCCCAGTTAAAGTGTCCTGCTGGGTGGAGGAGGCCAACCTGGATGGTCACAGGGAAACTGAGAGCCTGGGCCCTGAAGTAAGACCTCCTATTGTAGGCACTGCTCTGAGCACTTTGCAAACATAACTGTCGCCCTTAGTTCTCGTAATGAACCTGCAGTGAGGATAAGGTTTACCCTCCCACTTTTAGAGCTAAGGAAACCAAAGCTCAGAGGGATTAAGACATTTTCTTGACATTAGATAACTAGTAGCTAGGCTGGCTCTATGCTGCATTCTCTTGATCATCATGAAAAAGCTCTTGCTAAGCCTGGTCTTAGACCAGCTCCGTATAAAGGGAAGGAAGTTTAACTACCAGTAGTCAATAGTCAATGGCATAAAAACTAAAAGAAAATGAATCTTGGATTTAGATTCTCTGCCCAGTGAATTGCCAATGGACTCTTATGAGAAGTGTCCTATAGAATGACCACTGCGCCTGAACCACACCTGTGTGCTATCCTGCCCAGCTCTCCCCTCTGTGTGAGAGACCACCTTTGTTCAGGCTCCAGTATTCACTGGGGCTATTTTTTGGAACTAGATGCTAGAGAATAGTGTCTGTGAGTGGGTTAGCTTGCAGAGTAGGGAAATTCACACCCTGAAATGATCTATGCAGGATGACCATGCTCAGGTGACAAGAATGCTTGGCCAGAGGGATTAGTGGGTAAGGGAAGGTGAAATATGGTGAGCTATGAATATGTGATCTCTTTTTCTAATGATTTAAAAGATCAAAGGGCCTTTGATTCCTCCATTTTTTTTCTTACAAAAAACTATAATACAAGTACTACTGATAAGCACCATTTGTTAGAGAAGCAGACAACTGTCCAGAAGTGGGCTGGTCCTCAGCCATTGTGACTCATCAGGTGGCTGGGGGACAGGATGGTGCTCTAGTCAGAACTTGAGCATAAATAAATAAATGTTTATTCTCCTTAGTTTATTCTCCTTCAGTCTTGTCTGTAATTCAGGATCAACTGACTTTTTATCAGACAAGCCATCTTTGGTAGAGAAAATCAGATTGTAAGTGTGAATGTGTTTTGAAAAAGTGAAAAAAGGCACTATGGCATGTTCTACATCTTTGTTAGAGTGAGGAATTTAAAAATATTTTCTAAAAAATATTTATTTTCTAGTTTTTATTTGTCAATTATTCATGGGTATAAGTACAATATTGCTACATTAATATATTGCACTGTGGTGAGATTAGACTCTTCAGTATGTGTTGAGGCAATGCACCTTGTACCCACCAAAAAACCTCCCATCATCCACCCTCACCCATTGTCCCTTGTCCCTCATTCCTCACTCCATGTCCACATGTAGGAGTACTTAACTCCTACTTATAAATGAGAACATGCAGTATTTGTCTTTCTGTGTCTGACCTTTTTTTACTGAAGACAATGCCCTCCAGTTCCATCCACATTCCTGTGAAAGACATGATTTCATTCTTTCTTGTGAATGGATAGTATTACAGTATGTATTCCACATTTTCTTTATCTAGTCCTCCCCTGATGGACACTTAGGATGATTCCATAGCTTTACTATTATGAATAATGCTGCAATAAATATACAAGTGCAGGCATCTTTTTAATATGTTGACTTATATCCTTTGGGTAGATACCCAGTCATGAAATTGATGTATTATATGGTAGTTCTCTTTTTAGTTCTTTGAGAAATATTCATACTGTTTTCCATAGAGGTTTCACCAATTTATGTTCCCACCGACAGCGTATGAGTTCCCTTTTCTCTGCATTCTCTCCAACATCTGTTATATTTTGTCTTTTTAATAATAGCCATTCTGATTATTATAAGATGATATCTGTGGTTTTAATTTTCATTTCTCTGATGATTAGTGATGTTGAACATTTTTTTCATGTTTTTTTTTTTTTGGCCATTTGGGTTTTTTTTTTTTTGCTCACTTATCAATGAGGTTAATTTTTGTTGTTGTTATTGAGTTGTGCTCCTTGCAAATTCTGGGTTTCACGTTGGATGTATAGTTTGAAAATATTTTCTACCATTCTGCAGGTTATCTGTTCACTTTGCTGATTATTTCTTTTGCTATAGAGAAGTTTTTTAGTTTAATTAAATCCCATTTATCTATTTTTGTTTTTGTTGCCTGTGCTTTTGAGGTCTTAGTCATGAGTTCTTTGCCTATACCAGTGTCCAGAAGAATTTTCTCTAGGTTTTCTTCTAGTATTGTTAGGGTTTCAGGTCTTACATTCATATCTTTATCTTAAATTTATTTTTGTATATGGTGACAGATGGGGTCTAGTTTCAGTCATATGAACATAGATATCCAATTTACCCAGCATCAATTATTGAAAAAGGTGTCCTTTCTGGAGTGGGCAATTTTGAAACGCTGGTCCTATAGCATGTCCTGAAGGTCATTCAATATCAAAATGACATAGAGGTTTCAGTTAGTATATGTTTCAGTTAGTATATGTTTCCCATTCAGTTAGAAAACTCTCTTATTTCCTTTCTTTTTTTAAAAAAAAAATGCCACTGGCAGGTTGCATAATGGTCCTCCAAAGATGCTCAGATACTAATCCCTAGAACCTGCGGCTGTATCACCTGACATGGCAAAAGGGACTTAGCAGATGACTAAATTAATAATCTCAAAATGGGGAGACTATCCTGGAATTTCTGGGTGGCCCAGTGTAATCATGAGGAAGGAAAGATGGTCAATGGTAGGAGACACAGAGCAAAGGAAGCAGAGGTTGGAGCATATAGAGAGATGTGAAGGAAGGTGAAGGAAGGGGCCAAGAGTCAAGGAATGCAGGTGGCTGCTAGAAGATGGAAAAGACAAGGAAGCAGATTCTCCCCCTGAAGCTTCCAGAAGGAGCACAGCCCTGCCAGCACCTTGATTTAGGCTTCTGACCTTGAGAACTATAAGAGAATAAATTTCTATTGTTTTAAGCCACTGAATTTGTAGTAGTTTGTTACAGCAAAGATAGGAAACTAACAAAACTCCCTCCTTCCTTCCTTCTTTTTTTTTTGTTTTCTTCCTCCCTCCCTTCTTGTCTTCCCCTTCTCCCTTTCTCTCTCTCAGTATCCACTCTTTCTCTCTCTCGCAACCCCTTCTTGTCTTCCTTTTCCCTTTCCCTTCCCGTTTTCTCCCTGTTTCCACTTCCCTTTGGGGAATAACAAGTCACAGTTAGTAAAAAAGCTTAATGATTGGTGATGGTTTTTGGTTTATTATTTTAAGCCAAAAACCTATTTTAAAGTTTTCTGCTGATTATTATGAGCTCTGGTGAAGAGATTAATTCAGTTACCATGATTTGTTTCCTTGTCTTGACTTCATAAAAATCACAGGAATACAATAACACAGTTATACATCCCTTGGGCTGAAAAACGCCCAGTAATTACAAGTGATTCACGAGAACAACTTAACTGGTAAGGGATTGTATTGTGCTCCATAGTAAGCAGTCATTTATTAAGTTTTAAAAATGCCTTTAGAAAGGATATAATGGGATCATCAATTAAAAGTATGTTTGGAAAAAATTCTGAGGCTGTCAGTAGTAATTCTTCTTCACCCAAACCCTGCTTTTCAAAGCTGCCAACTGGTGTGTGGCTGTGGGTTGCCTGCCCTCCTGTCCTAATGTTTCCTGATGCTGGCGGTGCTGCCTGAGGAGAACTGTGCAGCATCGCTTGGTGCCAAGTGTGGTTCAGATGGCCAGGCCTTCCAGGACTGTGTGACTGTGCCTCTCCTTCACGGCTGGGCCATCCATCATTTGATTAGAGCAGGTTGCTGAACTGACATGTCCTGGCTTGGGCACCTGATACTGTGCTTGAGACGCATTGGTCAGGCTTCCTTGGGCAGTTGGTTTGCTGTCCACCTTACTAATGCTCAGCCCTGCTATGAACAGATGGCAGAGAGTGACCTTCCAAGGGAGCTCAGCCCTTCTGTGCAACTGGTGCTTCCAACATGTGACTTCTAAAAGTTCTTTTTCTCTTGTGTGGCCTAGAATAGGCCTTCACTTTCCAGGCACAGTTGGGTGGGCTGATTTTCCCCTTTTCTATTACAGAACAAAACTTGAAAAGCAGATGCTGCCAGCTTCCTTTCTAGTTAACATGCCATCCATTTTTTCTCCCCAGATTTGGTTTCCAGCTACAGCCCTCCCTCCCTCACCTCCTCCTCCTTCCCCTCCCTGTTCCTTCATTCCCAGAAAAGACTATAGCTAAGCCAGGAGCTTCACTGAATGCTCTGGCCTCTCCTGCCTTCTCCTGCTGGTGCTATCCTGAGAGGCAACCTGGGGTCCTCACAGCCAGTCCTTTCAGCCACCTTCTGTATCTTGTGGTTTCCGGAGGGGCCTTGCTGCTCTCTATCTGCTGCCTGGCCAGACAGCCCTTTCCCTGCATTTCCACTGCTTATTCTCATGAACTCTTCCCCTTCTCCTCTTTCCTTTAAAACAGATCCATCTCTTCCATCTATAAGTGCTCTTTTGCTCTTTGTACCTGGTACATATTGTCTCATCTCTGTCTCTCCACTCACATCCAAATGCCTTCATTTCTCTTCCTCTTGTAGTCTGGCTCTATTCTCAATATTCCACCAAACACTGCAGTCAATTGATCTCTGTCTGTCTGTTTGTCTCTCTCCCCTCTGTTAGACAAATTGTCTGCTTTTTCTGGAGTCATTCTTCTTAGTTTATGCTGTACTGGACACGGTAGATACCACGCCTCCTCTACTTGCAATTAAAACTCATTTTCACCCAGTTTTTAGGCTTGCTGCCATCAAAATCCTCCACACTGTCCCACCCTGGTGATTTTTTTGGAAATATTTATAATTTATTCCACGTTTTAAATAACCACTGCCATTTCTTCTATGCTATATACATCATTCCATCTCTCATCAAGCCCCAATAGACATTCTCTAGTTTAGTCATCTTAGTCATTCTGGTTACCACACCCTTCTCTCATAGAGGATGTTTATTATGTCTTCTCGAATTTGCTCATACATTTATTCATTGAGAAATATTCATTGGGCACCTGCTGTGTGCCCCACACTAGCAGCAGGGATGCAATGGTGAGGAAAGCCAATGGATTCTTGCCTTCATGGAGCATATAGTGTGTTAGGGAAGATCCATGTTAGAAAATGATCACACAAATAAGAGCTACATTTGCAAGTATGATAAGGGCTTTGCAGAAGAGGAACATGGTACCCTGAGAGAATACCACGTGTGGGGCATGGAGGGGGTAGTGAGGGATGTAATTTGGGAGGTTAGAAGAAGGGAAATTTGAGTTGAAATCTGCCATTTGGTTAGATGTTAACTAGATGCAGGAGGTGAGTGAGGAGCTTTATGAGTAGTGGAAATAGCATGTGCAAAGGTCTTGTGGAGAAAGAGATCAAGGAATTTGGTGTCAAAAAATGCTAGAGGCTGAGACCTCACGGTGCAAGATTTGCAGACCACGCTGATGATGAGGAATTTTAAAGGAGCCAGAGGAGGGGCACCATGGTCAGATTGTTCTTTTGAAAAGATCCTGTTCATCTAGCCTGCTTTCACACCACCAATTCCCTCTGTGGAATATACACTTTTGAGATGTGCCAGGGAAGAGGGTTAGCTAGACTAGTCATCAGGAACTCCAAGACTGGGGAGAGTTTTCAAGGAAGATGCATAAGGCCCCCAGGAATAGGCCTAACAGATGTTATCAGCAAGGCTGGAAGGGGAGGAGAGCTTTAATGTAACCAGATTCTTCTGGGGACCTCTCTTTGCCTCCACTTCTCTGGCTAAGTCACATTACCCTGATCCAATACTTGAGAGCAGCAGTTGGCACGGAGAGGAGGGGGTGGCAGCAGTTATATGCAGGTTGCTGTGGGTAATTGGAGGTAAAAAAGGAAAAGTGGCTCCCCTAATTGGATTCTAAATTACAGGCATTGTTCAATTCATTTCTTGAAGGACTTGATGCATTAAAAAAGAAAAGGCCTTTCTGGAATATGGGGTGGATGGGGGCAGGAGGTGGGACAGATGCATTGATATTCACATTTCCTTACTTAGGATGTTGTAAATGCAGATTTGAGTGGCTTGCTCAATTATTTCTATGGTGTGCATGCTAACAGTAATAAACTTGGGAAATTGAAACACATGAGTCTACAGTAATTGTTTTCTAGATAGTGTAATAATTCATGATAATTGCTTGCAAAGCATTTTCCCCCTCCTTGTCTACAGGGGTAAATACATTAAAGCCATGTTCTTGTGTACTATTTTACAGTCTATTAGCATAATAACCCATTGTAAAATAAGCCCTGCTGCTATGGGAAAGTGTGTGATATTGGTCCATTAGACACCTTTATCTTATATACAAGCAACTAATGACACTATTTGTGGGCATGATGTTAGCTTTGTATATGCTTGCTACCAACTAATAGATTCAGAGCATGAAGTACCGTTTGATAAAAGTTAGCCCCCACTAACAATCCGCCATGACTCTAGCGTCTTGCTTACTTGAAAATTGCTTTTAGCCCCATGTGAATGGGAAAGTCATCTTGATAAATTTAGCTGCAAGCCAAGTTATAACCAATGTTCACAGAATGTAATCAAATTAGATCTTAAAGCCTTAAATTTCATCATTGGCATGTATTATTTTTTCCTCAAGCCTTATAATTAAATAGCATATTAGGAATAGATAACTTTTTCCCCTTTTATGCATTTATTAGGTATCTGGGGTTAAATTTAGAGCTCTGTTATGATACACATCTGCTTATTCTTAAATTAGGATGGCTTTAATGATACCTAAAGAATTAGAAAAGTAATTGGTTAACTAAAGTAAGGGAATTTGTGGCAAATAAGATATCATTATGTTTTCCCAAGCACTGTTATAATCTGAGAGTTGTATAATTAGCCAAATTATACAGAGGAAAATTAGACACTCATTATTTACTTTTCTTGGACATTCTGTGGGTTTGTGCAAAAATTTTCAGTGCACACACGAGACTAATTCTTCTTAATGTTTACATCTGGTGTTGCACAAGTCAAGGATTTCAAATAAATGCTCTTTTCTTACTCTCAGTTAGCAATAAGCAACTCCTAGTATTGCAGCCACCGTGGTAGCTATTGTTGTGGAGAACGGAGGCTGCAGAGGCCACACACAGAGGCAGGACAGTAAGTTCTATGACTGCTGAGACACAGCCCTGATTTGTGGCTGGGTAGACCCTCATCTGGTCTCTGGGCAGAGTCTGGTCTAGGCCAAGTTGTTTCCTTCCCATTCAGTTGTTCTTTTTCCCAACTCAACAGGATATGCTGCTGGGTTTCACCCAGGAAATTCCCAAGAAGCTGGTAGGTCTCCAGAAGCTGTTCTCAACTCTGGCCACATGTCAGCATCACCTAGGGAGCTTTAAAAATTACAGATGGGGCAGTGCCCATAGCTCAGTGGGTAGGGCGCCAGCCACATACACTGAGGCTGACAGGTTCAAACTCAGCCCAGGTCAGTTAAAACAACAATGACAATGGCAACCAGCTACTTGAGAGACTGAGGCAAGAGAATCACTTAAGCTCAAGAGTTTGAAGTTGCTGTAAGTTGTGATGCCACGGCACTATACTGAGGGTGACATAGTAAGACTCTGTTTCAAAAAGTAAAATAAAATAAAAATAAAAATTACAGATGTCTGGCCCCATCCCCAGAGACTCCAATGCAATGAGCTATCAAAGTTGCGCTGACTGCAGGAGGTAAAAATGGATGGGAGATAAGAGCAGCAGGGGGCGCTGTCCCAGTCCTGGCCCCAGAGCCATGCCTGCCGGTAATTTAGATTGCAGCGCATTTCTCCACTGAGCAGAGATTTACCTTCTCCTAGAAGCTGTTACTGACTGATCAAACCTAACACACAAAATGAAGCAAATATGTCATCCCTGGCTTAAGGTGTTACTTTATAGGTACTGTAGATAGAGAAGTCACTCATTCCTTTGACAAATATTTAATGAACATATACTTGCTGGGTGCCAGGTACTCATGTAAAGTCTAGGGATATAATAGTAAAGGCAATAGGCAGTTTTTGGAAGCTAGTGAGGAGAATGAAAAAAAGAGAAATAAAGGAAAATGCATGCAATACAGCAAATCATTTCCTAGGAAGGAAGTAGTCATGAAGCAAAGGCAGAAAATGGCAATTTCAAGATTGTAACAATTCTCACAGAAGTAGAGCCCAGGTTGCTTGGAAAAGACTCTGGCATGAGCCAACCCAATGCCAGGAAATAATTCTGGAGACTCAGGAGCTGCCCTACCACTCTCATCTTGCCTTTTCATTTACAATAGTTATGTTTTTATTCAGCTTGTGACATGAAGACGTTGGTATAATTTGCTTTCCCTGAAACTGACCCCTTTCCATGGCCACCTGCTGGCTTCCTTTGACATTGGTGGTCTCCATGCCCAGGATCTCCCATTTCCCCACTTGCTCAGTGGTCTGCTGGTTTTCAACTCTGTCTTTAGAGCAGCCACCTGAAAAAAACCCTCAAATTATAAAATGTCTCCTTCTTCTCATTGTTCCTCTCTTTCTAGCCCCCAACAGAGAAGAAGTCCCAAGACTCAGCAGGGATTCCCCCTAGGACACAGGCTGTACATAGGAATACAATAATAATGTTCTCAAAGACTTCCTTTTCACTCTGGCAAGGGAAGCTGTTGGTGCCAAATTGTTGATACTGCCTTATTCTCCGTGCCACATTGAATTATATATATTTTCAATATATTCAATAAATATATTATATATATTTAAGATGGGATTAGTTTGTGAGTCCTTGGCTTGATTTAGAATACATTTTCTATTCAGATACGTGCTGCTACTGTTTATCTTCACAAAATAAATATTAAAATTGCATTTGAATCTCATATTAAATTTATATTCATACTATTTTATTTCTGTTGAGTGATATTAACTTTTCACACACAAGGCAGAAATAGGAGCACATAAGCAAATAAAAATAGTTATTATTATTTCATTTTCTCCTGATTGTCTCCTTAAGACGTGACTCTGGGCCTATTCTTTTTCTCACTGATGATATACATGATAAATTTTGGGGAGATGAGTGTGAGGTCCTTGGTTCTCATAGAGCATCTAGGTGAGCAGTTTCTATTGATAAAGTTTTTTTCCATTACTTGAGATCCAGACAGGAGCAATGAGTCCTTTGTCATCCACAGTTGCTGGGTGTCCAGTTGGTGTAATAAACCCACAGTTGGTAGCACGTGTGTTTAGTTGTGTTTTCAGTGGTAAGAATGGTGGCTACCAACATTTACTCATTTTCTAACAAGTTTCCAACGATCCCCAGGTATAAAAGTGGTAGAGTCAAGAGTCCAACTCTATATCTAAAACTTTGTTCTGACCTGGTCTTCATACTGTTGTCTAATATCGTGGTGCAATGTCATACTTCATCCTATAGCAGCAATAATAATAACAATTATTATTATTTGAAAGAACTAGTGTGAGGAGAGGTTATATAATTACAAATTGCCAGCAAGCTTCTATCTGTAAAAATTCCCACTACTCTTTAACTTTCGGAGAATTCAGTAATATTAACCTTTTTTTTTTCTCTACCAAACTGGATATTAGTGATCATTTAAATTAGATTGGCATTTTCTTCCTTACTGCTGATGTTGAGTGTATTCAGTGATAAAACTTCACAGACAGAAAGGTATTATAATCTAAAGACCAGTGTCTCCCTAAAGGTTGACTTTTAAGGTTCTTTTTTTTTTTATTACTTAATGCAAGTCATTTAGTCACAGTAATGCCAGAAGAAGTAATAATTCTTGCCTTTACTGGGTTACTTGACAGTCTCTCAGGATAATTTTATTAAAAAGTGAGAATTACCACAGCTACCATATAGTACATGCACAAGTACAGGTCTATACACTCTATGTCATTTCCTTCTCAAAACAAAGCTGTTATATTATTGTACCCATTTTAGAGATGAGATAACTGAGGTTTAGAGATACTAAGCAATATACTCAACCTTATCTC
This sequence comes from Galagoides demidoff, assembly GCA_963574575.1. Taxonomy (NCBI): domain Eukaryota; kingdom Metazoa; phylum Chordata; class Mammalia; order Primates; family Galagidae; genus Galagoides; species Galagoides demidoff. Next base: position 7,578 of record CAUYQV010148166.1, on the reverse strand, counting down.
AGTGACTCGGGGATAGCATGAGATTCAGACACAGATCTGTATCATCTTCAGCACAATTCTCTTACTTCTGTATCCTTTATTCCATGCAGAATTTTTTTTCAAATGTGAAAGATAAAGTTGATATAAATTTTTAGTTATTTCATCATCTGTACTCAAAGGTTAGTAAGAAAAGGGTTAGGTTTAATTTATTACTTCTGTGCTCTCAGATAAGCAGTTTCTCAGTTTTGAGTCTTACTGCTCTCATCTATAAAATGGGGCTAATGATTCCTAACTTGAACAGGGTGATGGGAAAGTGTTTTATAATTTAAAGATGTTCTGTGAATGGGCTTCATCAGCAAGCTGCAAATTCTATCCTTGGTTCTATCTTATTCAATGTTTTTATTATCTTGAAGACATGTAGGTCATAATCAACAAATGTGTGAATGACACAAGCATGAGAACGATAACTAGTCAATAATCAGGACACAAAATGTTATCTGTAGGATGAACTAAGAGATTAAGACATTCAAGATAAAATTTAACCACTTTAGAAAGTAACATTAAAGATAATGGTATTCAGTTCATCCCAAACTAATGCCTAACATTGATTGAGCACTTACCTGTGCCAGGTGCTATTTTAAGCTCTTTACATGTATTATTGTATAATTCTCATAGCAAAACTGTTTAGAGTAGGCACTGTGCATTGTCTTACTTTATAGGTAAGAAAGCTGAATTGCAAAGAAATTTTTTTTTCTGCCTAAAGTCATATGGCTATTAAAACAAGAAAGTAGTGTATAGATCTAGGCAATCTGGGCTCTTTAACACTACATTACAGTACACTGTTCAAAAAACTACACAGGTTTTGGCCATGTCAATAGGAATATTGCATCTAGATGGAAATTAAAAAGAGTCTTAAACAATATCTTTGTGAATGTTCTAAAATTTTAAATAATTATATCTATTTATTGAGGGACCTTGACAAACTAGACAGCAAACAGAAGGGCCATCAGGGTAATATTATCTAAAAGATGTTTGGGGGAGCATGGAAATGTCAAGATTGAAGAGAGGGTATATGGTGGGACAGCCACCTTCAAATATTTACTATATGGAAGTTAGAAATGAACTCTTCCAGCTCCATAGCTCCATAGCTCCATAGTTCCAGTATCTCTCAGCAGAGAGTAGACCTAAGCATAGGAATGGACATTAGAGGAAGGCCATTTCTGTTTAATACATTATTAAGTATGACTGGTCTGAAGATGAAATCTGCCCTCCAATAATATGGGCGTTTGCCAAAAAGTGAGCTCCCAATCACAGGAAGTACTCAAGATGAGGATGCTTGTGTGACTTTCTATCAGGAGACCTGAGCTGTCAAGGATTTCTACATCGGTGGGAAAACCCAGTGAATGACTTTTAATGTCCTTTCTGACTTTCAGAGTCCACCATTTCATTCATCAGTTATTGTGTCTCCTGCATAGACATTTCTCCCTGGGGTAACTTCAGAGGGCTAATGATGAAGTGGGTTTAAAATTTGTACGTTTCAGTGATGAAGCAGCCACAGCTATCCTGGCAGAAACATCCACCTGAACCAAGATGGCTCAATCCGATTTCCTGCCTTGTAATGCAGTCCTGGTGGGCTTTCTGCAGCTGAGAGATACTGGAACTGTGGGCCATTTTTATGCTGCAATGGGGTAACTAAAAACACCGATGGTAAGTGAAAGGGTAAAGTAAATACAAAGACAGGATAAAGAAATAAGAAATCACATGATCTAAGGGAGAGAAAGAAAGTGAGAGATGATAATGATTGCAACTTTGGTTCCCATTAGCTTGTGAATTCTGAATTACAACTGGACTTGCTGCTTCTGGTTTGGAGGAGACAGGGTGATCCTAGTTAGTTCTGATTATTTTGCTCAAACCAGTCTGAATAGGTTTCTTTGGGTAATCATTTTTAGAGACAGTGATTCTTCTTTCTTAAAAAAAACTTACTTTCACTGTCTTCAATTGGCCACTTAATAGTTATAAGTCATTACAGATACACATCTTCCCCCAAGATATAATGGTTATAATTAAGTGATTCAAAAGTACTTTAGTGCAGAAGGCTATCTAAATGTCAGACTAAATTATAAAGTGCACAGAACTAAAATGCCACCAGATGTAACCATCCATAATTTATGAGTATCAGGATCAGATCCATCCATAGAATGAGCTAGAATAATTTTTTCATGGTTTTATATATCTTTATTAAAAGGTATATCTCAGTAACAGTGAAACACTGAAAATTAATAATGTTGCAAAAGAGTGAAGCATTCTTACTGTATATCCCTTAGATCTCCTTGTTTTGATCATGTACTGGGGTGAAAGTTCATTAATTAAGGTGCTGCTTTATGGGCCTTTGGGAAACTGAACCACAAATATTTCAGGTGGGACTTTGGTTCTCAGAAGGATCCCATTTTGCTGTTTTTGCAATGGAAGAAATATCACCCATCTTCCAGGGGGGATACCCTCTGAGACATGGATGGTAAGAAATCTTCAAAGGCTTCTGGAGTAGACCCCTGCCTGCTAAGAATAAACCCAAATTCAAGATTGTTTGCAGTGGGCCTATATGACAGGAACATTTGCAATTATGTCACTGAAAGTGTTTGCTTTGCTGGGTCTACATGGCAAATACGATACAGATCAGTGAGCAAAGAAATGGTTTGCTGAGTGTGCTGGACATCGCTGATGAAATGTCTGCTGGCAGCATGTGCTGAGTCTTGCCTCTGCAACCCAGCTAGCAGAGTTGCCATGCTGGCTGATAGCATTTCCAGTCTCAGCATTTATGAGACATGAACTGAAGTATTTGTCATTATTAAGACTCTAGATTGTTTTCTAGGAGTGTTAAACCTTCTACAAATACTGTAGCTCAAGGAATTTGACCCACATCCTCTCAAAGTTAGGATCAGATGCAAGGCAGCTCTCCTTGATGTTTATGGAATAAATATGTTCCAGGGAACTACCCAGTTGTGTAGTTGTGTAAACTAAAACCACATTTCCACATTTGTTTACTTTATAAAATCAGATATGTGTACATTGGAAAGAAATAGACTAAATGGTGTGGAGATAGTATAAGAGAGAGCTCCGTTGGAGTCCTTTAGTAAATCCACTGCTGGACTAGATAGATAGCAGTTCATTCTTACTGTCTTATTCTTTTTATGCAGTTAACCTGCTCAAAGGCTTTTTGCTAACTACTGGACAGGATTCCCTTCCAAGCTAGGAATCTATGCTGTATTTGTACTTTTAATCCCCTTCTCTCTTCTTTAATTTACTACACTTATGATTTTAGTTCTTCCTTATTTATATTCTTTAACCAGGCTGGGCCACAATATCACACACCAGTTCAAGTCCCCCCAAATATCATAGTTGTGATGATAGGACGCAAGTTGGGAACTTCAGTGAGTATATGGCACTAGAAGATACTATTGTTTTAAAATTAAGGAGCAAAACAGGCAAATAATATCCAAGAGATACAATGACAATTGACTAAATAAGTCTCCCAGATAAGAATTATGCATATTCACATTATTGTGAATAAACTAAAGAAAAATGAGTTAGAATTCTCTAAAATAATAGTTTTCCTTTTACAAAATTACACAATACCACATTTACTTTTCAGTAAGTTGTTTTTGAGTCTAGGTAAAAGTGAGTTATTAGTTGCCACATGATTAATGAAATTTATCTCTTGGTCATGGTTGATTTAAGAAGGAGAGGGAGGTTGACCTGTTGAAGTTCATGCTTGAAGCTTTCATTTGGTTAGTAGCAGCAGGCACAATATTCCTTTGCCTGTGAGGGAAAGTGAATATTTTGAGGAATGAGGAAAAATAACTTCTGATGTTAACTAGATTCCTCAAAGCTATAATAGCTGAGTTTTGCTTGTTTTTCTGAATTTTAATAAGTGGCATTGGGGGCTGTTCCATTCCTCAATTTTCAATTTTTATTATATGCATCCAGTGAAAATGAGAAAATGTCTATAGTTACAGAGATTTAGCAATTCACAAATTTAGTTAAACTTGTTAGGATGTACCTAGGTGTCCCATGATCCAGTTCCATGGAGGGGATTATATCATGTCCTATCTATATTTAATGATGTAGGATATGTTTCCCTAAATGGAAAACCTCTATCTCAATGCTCATTTTGGTCCCCTAACAAACTGTGACAAAGAGGTCCTTAGCATCAAACTAACTTTTGCAACAACTACCATTGCTTACATTCATTCAGCTCCCCCCTGCACCATGTGCCAGATACTGTGTTAAATGCTTTACTTGCCTTAACTCAAACAATTCTCTAACCAGTTTATTGCCATGTCAAACATGGGGGAACCAAAGCTTGATAGGTGAATTAACATACTCAAGCCCCATCCTTGCCAGGGTCCATGTTTATACTCACTTTTCCCAACTAAGTCCTTTTCTTGTTGCTATTGTATTTACAACCACTTTATTGAAGTATGATCAACACAAAAAATTCTACATATTTAACGTATACATTCTGATGAGTACAGTTGGCCCTCTCTATCCATGGCTTCCTCATCTGTGGACTCAACAAACTGCTGATCAAAAATTTCATCTGTACTGAACACATACAGATATTGTTCTTATCATTATTTCCTAGAAAATACAGTATGCCAACTCTTTATATAGCATTTACACTATATTAAGTACTAGAAGTAATCAAGATATGATTTAAAGTATACTGGAGCCTATGCATAAATTATATGCAAATACTATGCTATTTTATATCAGCGACTTGAATTTTGGTATACAGAGGAGGACCCCCTAGGATACTGAGGGACAACCACATATATCCATGAAATCATGACCACAATCTGTGCCATAAACATATCTATCACCTCTAAATCTTTCCCCCACCCTCCTTATTTATTATTTACATTTTTATGTGTGATATGAACACCTAATATAAGCTCTACCCTCTTAGAAATTTTTAAGTACATTACAATTGCTAACTGTAGGCACTATGCCAAAAATCTCTAGGACTTACTCATCTCAGATAACTGAAACACTGTGTCCTTTGATTTTTTGTTTTCCTGTCACCCCGGCACCTGGAAACCACCATTCCACTCTTCAGTTCTGTGAGTGTGACACTGTCAGATTCATCATATGAATGGTGTCACTTAGTATTTGTCTTCTGTGTCTGGCTTATTTCATTTAGCATAATGTCTTCCATGTTCATCTGTGTTGTCACAAATGGCAGAATCTCCTTTTGAAAAAAGGATTAATACTTACAGTATGTATAGACCACAGTTTCTTTATCCATTCCTTTGTTGATGGACATTTATGTTGCTTACATGTCTTGGCTATTGTAAATAATTCTGCAATTATTTACATGGGAGTGTAACACGGGAATGCAGATAACTCTTTAACATACTGATTTCAATTCCTTTGGATATATACCAGAAGTGAGATTGCTGGGTCATGTGGTAGTTTTATTTTTAATTTTCTGAGAAATCTCCATACTGTTTTCCTTTGCGGCTGCATTAATTTACATTCCTTCCAAGAGTGTACGAAGATTCCCTTTTCCCCACATTCTTGCCAGTGTTTGTTATCTTTTACTTTTCTGGACAATAGCCATTCTAATGTGATTATCACTTAATGCCAGAGCTATTAGATCACATCACCACAAAATGGGTACACTGCAAACTGTCAAAATAAATCCGTTGATCAAGAAGTTTGTTAAAGGAATTTTGACAAAGTATGGATGTTAGCCAGTTTTAAGTTTCTGTGCTTTAAGGCCTAAAGAACACAGTAGATATTTTTTTCCTTAGCAGACTTCATGATAAACCTGTCATGTTTCATTGACCTAAGTGAGGACAATTGCAACCCAGAGGGGAACTTTTGTTTCTAGGATATTTTAAAAATAACCTATTTGATTAATGACTCTGTCCATGGAGAATAGAAGTCCACTTTATGGCTGAAGACAGGGATGCAGTTCTCACCCTCACTTACCAGGCATTTCCCAAATTGGCCCACTTACCTAGATCGCCTACTTATTTCAACTTTTTCATTTAACCTTTATATATCTTTGGGATTTAATTTATTCAGGATGTTATAACCTCAGCTCATGAGATGTTTTTGCCCACAGAAGAATACAAGTATCCATTTCTGTCAGAAATAAATCTTGGTGACCTTTGCACTGCAGTTTAGGTATTTACAAGTCTTTGAGATAACTATGCAATAAGAAGATGGCAACAAAAGTCATCTTCAGGCCTAGCTACCCGTCAGCATCATAACATCACTTATTTGTCCAGTTCAGAGGACAGGAAAACTCCAGTGAGTGACTGGGGCCTTCTGCAATATTTAAGAAGTGTTAACTCAGATAAGCCAGCTGAATAACCATCAGTTTGGGGGATGAAAAATGAAAATTAAATTAACTGATCTCTTCATTGAAAAAATTGGCTCTAAGTGTTTCAATGATACTTCTCTTTTAAAAAGACAACTTCTTTTTCTTATTAAATCATAGCTGTGTACATTAATACTGTCATGGGGTACAGTGTGCTGTTTTTATATACAATTCAAAATAGTTTCATTAAACTGGTTAACATAGCCTTCATGTCATTTTCTTAGTTATTGTGTTAAGACATTTATAGTCTATATTTAGAAAGATTCACATGTACCCTTATAAGATGAACCATAGGCATGATTCCACCAATCACCTTCCCTCCACTCATCCTCTTCCCCCTCCTCCCCTCCCCATCCCCTTCCCCCATATCCTTAGGATATAATTGGGTTATAGCTTTCCTATGAAAGCTATAAATTAGTTTCATGTAGGGCTGAGTACATTGGATATTTTTTCTTCCATTCTTGAGATACTTTGCTAAGAAGAATACTTTCCAGCTCCATCCATGTAAACATGTAAGAGGTAAAGTCTTGATCTTTCTTTAGGGCTGCATAGTATTCCATGGTGTACATATACCACAGTTTATTGATCCATTCATGGGTCAATGGACACTTGGGCTTCTTCCATGACCTAGAAATTATGAATTGGGCTGCAATAAATATTCTGATACAAATATCTTTGTTATAGTGTGATTTTTGGCCTTTTGGAAATATACCTAGTAGAGGAATTGTGGGATTGAATGGCAGGTCTATTTTTAGTTCTCTAAGTGTTCTCCAGATCTCTTTCCAAAAGGAATATATTAGTTTGCAATACTACCAACAGCATCTGTGATTTGGGGATATTGTGATATGGGCTAATCTTACTGGAGTTAGATGATATCTCAAAGTAGTTTTGATTTGCATTTCTCTGATGATTAAGGATGGTGAGCATTTTTTCATATATCTGTAGGCCATGCACCTGTCTTCTTCACAGAAGTTTCTCTTCAGGTCCCTTGCCCACCCTGAGATGAGATCACTTGTTGTCTTCTTGCTAATACGTTCGAGTTCTCTGTAGATTCTGGTTATTAAACCTTTGTCAGAGACATAACCAGCAAATATCTTCTACCATTCTGGGGGCTGTCTTCTTGCTTTTATGTACTGTGTTCTTGGCTGTGCAGAAGCTTTTTAGTTTGATGAGGTCCCAGTAGTATATTTTTGATGTTGCTTCAATTGCCC
>CAUYQV010148163.1:0-51200 GCA_963574575.1 Galagoides demidoff | reverse complement strand
AAAAAATGGCTGGGTGTTGTGGCTGGCACCTGTAGTCCCAGCTACTTGAGAGGCTAAGGCAGGAGACTCGCTTGAGCCCAGGAGTTGGAGGTTGCTATGAGCTGTGATGCCATGGCACTCTACCCAGGGGGATAGCTTGAGGCTCTGTCTCAAAAAAAAAAAAAAAAAGAAATGGGCAGGCCTGCCTCCTGCTTTCAGCATGCTGACTGTTGGAACTCAGCTGCCATGCTGTGAGGAAGCCCAAGACATGCAGAGGCTCCTGTGGAGGGAAACCAAGAGCCAGGACCTATGGGCCAGCCATGTGGGCGAGTCGCCCTGGGAGTGAAGCCTCAGCCTCAGCTGTGCCATCCTAGCTGAACCTGTGTGGAAAGTCACATGTCCCTTCCAAACCCTGCTCAAAATGCTAATTTGGGAGCAGGGCAAACGGTCACGTGGTTTTCATTTACCTGTTTGGGGATATTTTAATGTCACAAGAGATAATAAGATCATGCACCCAAAAAATGCTGCCAGAACATTCAGCTTGTAGACTGGCAAATCTCTAGGGGGAGTTCCTGGCATACATGCTAGCCTCCATTAGCATAAATGTTATTAATATTGATATGAATATAACTTTCTTTGTGCAGAAAAAGATGGCTAGGGATTTCATGAGCCCGGTAACCACAGGGTTTACCAAAAAGTGTTCACCCTGACATGATCAGCACCAAACCTAGGAACAAGATGAGTCACTCTGAGATGGTGACATGAAGAGTTTTCATAAATTGCCCTGTCATCTTCAGTCTATGCAATCATGACCAAGTAAGTCATTTTACCTCTCGAATCAAGGTAGTTCAACTGTATCATGAATGTACATGTCACGACCCTTTCTGGGGAAACTGATATTTCAGATCTGGAGTGGAAGGGTCATCTCACATGTTCATTACTTCTTTTAGATGAGAGCTCCCTGAGTTTAGGAGAGTTCAATTTTAGAGCAAAAAGGGAAGTGAATAAGGAGGGGGCAAAGGAAGGGAGGGGAGGGGCAATGAAGGGAAGAATCTATGGAAAACGTGCCCTTACTTGTGGGGGCCCACCCCTCTCGGGGGTGCCCCACAATGCGTTTGTTCATCCAGCTCTATGCCTCACCTGCCAGGCATGTGCCAGGCCACAGGCTGGGAGTGGGACAACCACCAGTGGTCAAGACACACACAGTCCCTGCCCTCGTGGAAGAAGCCACTAAGAAAGACATGGCAGTAATCATGTGTGATGTGAAAAGGGAAGTGCAGGGTGGGGAGCCCCTTGGGGGCAGAGGGGCTGGCTCAACTGGGGGTCAAAAAAGGGCTCCCCAAGGAAATGACATAGAAGCCAAGACCAGAAGGATGAGTGGGGATTAGTCATCCTCCCCTGCCTTCCTCCTCTTGAGTTCACCTCTGTGCTCAGACAAGTGAGTCTCCTGACATCCGTCCCTAAGCACAGTCGCTTCTCCCTTCTGCCCTGCACTTGGCCTCACCTGCATGGCCTGGAAGCAACTCCTTTTCCTCACCCAAACCCTTCAGTGTTCTTAAGATTGAAGCCAAAGACCTCAGCATGGCCCACTGACCCTATCTCTCATTGATGACTCTGCATCCGTCATTTTCTTCCTGGCTTTCCCCTCTCCCTGGCAGACCCTTTGTCTAAGCCATTCCCTCTATCTAGAACACTTCTTCTTCCTTGATTTCCCTGGTTAACTCCTACTTGTCCTTCATCAGATCATGTCTTTCCTCAGGAAAGCCTTCTATGACCTTGCTGGCTCATGAATAGCCCCAGGTTTCAAAGCCCAGCCCATGGACCCCTCATTCTGGACAGTCACCACAGGTGCAATATCCATGGTCTGTGTGATGGTTTGACCAATGCACGTCTCCCCACAGAGACAGGGAGCCCCAGAGGAGCCTGGGCCTGGCTGCCTCGTTTACTGCTTCACCCCAGCACCAACATCTGATATGAATAAACAAATGAATTAGCTGTTGGATGCAAAGCACCGATGCCATAGCATCTCTACCTGCAAACCAACCCTTTAGAATGAAAAATTCCTACCCCACTGAGGTCGTGTATGTTCTCTGAATTCAGTTCCTATTAGCAGTTGTGGCAAGGGGCAGAAAAAAAAGGAAAAAGAAAACCACCATACAGTCAGGAGAGCTAAGATAGAGTGTCGCGGCTAATTGCTTCTTAGGTCTAAGTTTCCTCATCTGCAAAAAGCATTCAGTAACAGTGTCCTCCCAACAACCTCTCAGACTGCTATGCATAATGAAACCACTTCAGGGAAGTAGGTTCATCAGTTTATTACAGCCCAGTGTCCACTGGAGAATCAAGACAGGTGCCTGAGTACAGCAGCCCCCACACCTGCTGTGTGAAGACTCTGCCTGGAGTAGGAAGCATGAGCTCCCAGGAGCAGGAGAATGTCTGAACCTACGGGTGCCACCGTCAGCCCTCCGGTATTGATCATCAGTCTTGCAGAGGGAACATTTGCCTTTCTCCCCCTTTCAAATAATTAAAGTATAATATTTTATGGCCTGATAAAATTTACTGGGACCCTTGGCATGTAATTATAGTGCTTCTTTAAAGGAGACCCCATAAAAGATGCATGATTAGAAAGTTAAGGATCTGGATAGAATTGCAACGATGTGACAAATAATTACAAGTGATAAACTGTCTTGGGGGGGGAGGGAAATTCCAATAACCTCTGATGAAAGCTAACAATTAAAATAATAAATTCCCCAAGAGCAAGGGTAAACCTTTTTTTCTTGGCCAAAGGCTTAGACTTCATAGATCCAGGAACAGGCCTTGTCAAAGTCAAGTCCTGATTTCAGGACATCCGTTCTTTATGTATTTATTTTTGTACATAGGTACTTACTTATTTCACTTTTCAGTAATTTATTCATTCACTGACTTATCACGGTTTTATTTCTAGCCCTTCTTTCATTCTGTCATCGTATTCATTCCTTCTTCCACTCATCTGTCCACCTGCCCCATCTACCTGGCCTTCTGTTTGCTTTTTCATTTATCGCTCTGTTCATCTATTTCCATCTTGTTCATTTATCCATTTGTTAATTTATGTACTTATCTGTTTACCACTCACAAATTTGATCTCATTTATCCAGTCACATGTGTTATTCACATGTGCTCAGCAGGTCCTTCACTGAGCTCCATGCAATAGAACTACAACGTGAGCCACCTGCATGGTTTTAAATTTTCTAGTGGACCCAGGGGTGAAATCAAGAAGAAACTGATAAAATCCATTTAAATAATGTTATGATCTAATCATTACTTTTGTGATTGTAGAACAAGTGTTTTGATATCTGTTGTCTATTTACGTTCGTGTAAAATATAAATACCATTTAATAAATAATTTTTCATTAGTTTTACTGAGCCCACTATATCCAAAGTCTTATCATTTCCACATGTAATTGATATAATTACAATAGCCAAAATGTGGAAATAACCTAAACATCACCAACCCGGGAATGGATGAATAAGCTGTGTTGTATGGATACCGTGGACTACTATTCAGCCATTAAAAAAGATGGAGACTTTACATCTTTTGTATTAACCTGGATGGAGCTGAAGTACATTCTTCTTAGTAAAATATTCCAAAAAATGGAGAAGTAAGAATCCATTGTACTCAATTCTAATATGAGGCCAGTAGACCAATCTGATCCATGCCCACATAAGAGAAAAACTCAAATCAATTCAAAGGGGTGGGGAATGATGGAGTGGGGAGAAGGGAGGAGGAAGAGGGATAAGGGTATTCCCAATAATGGGCACAATGTTAGAGTAGCTGGCACACCTCTTGGGGGCAGAACACAATTATAAGAGGGACTTCACCTAACAAATGAAAACATTGTAACCCAGTTCTTTGTACCCTCAATTAAAAAAATTATTAATGACTTATTTTGCATTGTCATAAAGCAGCCTGTGAAATCCACTGTGTATTTTATGCCTGCAGTTCAGGTCAATCCAGATAAGTCATGTTTCAAGGGCTGGTGGCTACCATATTGGACAGTGAAGCTCTGGGGCTTTGAAGACAGAACATGGCCCTTGCTTTGAAGAGTTCTTGCACTCATCTGTCCACCTGCCCCATCATGCATTAGTCCATGTAATCTTTGCATTTAAGCTTTAGGTATATGATGCTTCCATTTTTACACTAGAGGAAGCTATAGTTCAGAGAGAAGTAGTGAAATGTTCTAGAATCAAATACATTGAGCTTTCTAAAACACCGTAGCAAATGCTTGGGCAAATCGTGGGCTGTATAGCTCTGGCAATGTGAAAAGGGCTTGTCCAGCCTGTCCCAGGGCCTTCAGGGGCTGGCAGTCAGGCAAGATACCCTGGCAAGAAACCACAGGCCAATCTAGACTAGGGAAGGAGCTACACAACAGAAAAGGTTTTTCCAGGAAAAGCAAACAAGCAGAAAAAAAGGAAAAGGAACTATACTTCTTGAATATCTATTATGCATAAGCCAGTTCTTCAAATATCTCTGCCCAGGGACCCAGGGTGTAAAAGAACTTATTTGGTAGAAGAAAAAGTCCACACAGATTACAACTAGCCTTTTGTGCCTACAATTACAGTGTCCTATCCACCCATAACTAAGAGAGCTAGGCTTCTGATGGCCAACTGACTACATGGCAGCCAGGTCTGAAGAACTGGAGATGCTGCAGCTGATGGTGGTGGTGATAATGATGGTGACAAGAGCTCCTGTCACTAAACATTTTCTACAATTTTCCAAGCACTTTACCTGCACTGGTTCATTGATACCTTTATTTTAAAGATGAGGAAACTGAGGCACTTTTCCAAAGCCACTAATAAGCTAAGTGAATGTAAATTACAGGACCCCCCCCCCCATAATGAGCCCCAAACTGGAAACTGGCTCAGCTAGGCAGGATAGAGGCAGGTGGCCACTGAGGTGTAATCTGAGCACATTCCCAGGAACTGCAAGGCCCAGTGAGGAGGAGGCCCCTGCAGGCCCTAAAGAGTCCCAGCTGCTGAGCCAGAGCTTCCCAGAGACACGAGCTGTCACTTCTCCTTAGGGACCCGGGTGCCGGTCAGGAAGGCTTTACAAAGGAGATGACTCGAGCAGCATGGAGCTTCCCCCGTGGGAAGTAATCCTGCTCCTCTGCGATTAAGCCACTTTGTTCAGGGCCTTGGAGCACAGGCTGTGGCCTGGGCCCCACTGGGCCACTTTGCACCCCTCCTCCTTCCTCGCCCAGCCCGGCCTGAGCATTCTGTGGTTCCCCCGCAGGCATCAAGCGCGCTGTTCACTTACTCAGCCTCATAATGGATCAATGGAGAAACACAATCGCTCGGGCTTCTGAGAATGTATATATTTGTTTAAAAACCCCTGTCTTTCTCGGGTACAGACAAAACACCGCTGGCTTACCACCTTCCCGAGATGCGCTGTGGGAATGATTTAAAGGCTTTAGCTGTCAGTGGCAATATCATCAGACGCACGTCCCAGCGGCCTCTGCTCAGGAATGGAAGAGACTTCACAGGAGGCAGAGGAGCAGAAAGAGGGAGGGAACGTGGGAGCCAGAGTTAGGTGGGGATGGAGAGATGAAGCGGGAGGGAGAGACAGAGAAAATGAGAGGTGCTAAGAAAACAGGAGCGGGGCTGGAAAGAGACAAAGGCTGAGAAAAGCAATCGGGAGTCAGAGAGACTTGAAAGAGTCAGAAAGGGGAAGAGAGAGACAGGGCCAGCTTCAAACTAGGTAAATCAGACACCAAGATACAGATGGAGACGGAATGATCAACTGAGGAGGGAAAGAGAGGCAGAGACAGAAAGCAGAAACAAGGGCGAGAGAGAGGAAGGGTGGGAGGCACCAGACAAGTGTTTCTGGCACTCTGGAGCACACCAGCCCTGCCCGCTGAGGCTCTGCTCTGCCCTTCCCACTGCCTGGAAAGCTCTTCCCCAGGTTTCTCGCCTCGTGGACTTTTTTCTCCTCTTTCCTGCCTCTGCTGAACTGGCACTTCCTCAGAAAGGTCTCCAGTGGCCACCCCAGCGGAAGGAAGCTCTGCCCATTCACCCCTACCCATTGTTCTGCATCAGAGCATCAGAGCAGAGCACCTCTTGGTTTCTTTTACAGAACTTGTAGAAAATACATTATTTTCTTGGCTTTTTATTATTCACTTGGGGCCACCATGGTTCTGTCATATCTCCGTGGCTTAGAGCAATGTCTGGCACAAAGTAGGTGGTTCTTCACAACTGAGGAGCAGATGAATGAATAAATGAATGAATGAATGGCAGTGAGGGTGAAATCTTTACCAAGGCAAGGGGCTCTCTGACGGCTACTCCAGTCACACGGGCTGTGAGAGGCCAGGGCTGGTTGTTGACTGACAGCACACACCTGTTCTCAGTGGCTGGGTAAAGGTGGAGCCATCTGTGCTGGAGCCCGGAGCAGCTGAGCCCAGGAGGCTACATCTGAGGACAGGTATGGACAGATGGAGGAGGATCCTGGGGAGAGTGGCCGGGAAGCCAAGCCCTTCTGGAGTTCCTTTCATACAGAAATGGTTCCATCCATGACTTTGCTTTGTCTGAAGCTGGAACTGGTCTGTGCGCCAAAGTGCATGAGTCCACATTTCCTAGGTACTCAGATTTCCAAACTTAACGAACGGGGCTCCCATCCTCCCCATTAGGCGTGATGCCACATCTCCCGTGTAGAGCTCTTTGCCTCCATGAAAAGTGTCATTAGGAACCACCAAGCAAGATCAGCCACTGCTGAACAGCATTGGAGAACGCTCCTGAGAACCTCTGGCCAAGACCAGAGTGCTCTGGCCTCCCGAAAATCCCTGGTGAAGGCCCTTCTGCTTTCAGGAGCCAGAAAAAAAGCGGCATTTACACATATTTGTAGCTTGAGGTCAGCACAGAAGCTATATTTGGGGATTTGCTATCAAGATCTGGCTATAGGAGATGCACAGTGAGAAAGACTCTGGGCACAAAATCTTAAAGTCACTGTACCTCTCCAGGTCCCTTAGAGGGGGACCCAGAGATAGTGACTCAGTCCAAAGAGCATTAAAGGCGATCCACAGCTTCCCACCCACCACAACCCTCCCATTCTGCCTTTGACCAACCTTCCTGTCCTTGCCCGTATTTATGTGCAATTTAATATACCCATATTCATAAATGGGTACGTTAATAATGGGTCCAGCTCATGTTCCTTTCCAGATAATGGATAATAAACATGGTGTATGTTTCTGTGAGACCACTGTCAACCACCCTGTACCATTCCATTGATACACTATGATTTGATTTACCACATTGCTATAAATGCACCTTTAAGGATTATCCCAAGTTTTACTGTTCTGAGTACTGATGTAGAAAACATCTTCTGCTTACAGTTAGGCCTTTCTTCAAAATTGTTTTCTTGAAATACGTGTCAGGATGTGACAATGTGCTATGTGATCCCAACAGTTTGTAAGAATCTGGATGGTCACAAGTTGTGCATGCAGGAAGTTCAGTCACTCTCACCAGCACTGGGAATTAATAACTTCTTTCTTCTTTCTTTATTTTTTTTTCTTAGATAGTTGATGTAATTCAAGGTTCATGGTTGGAATTAAGAATTAAATATTTTATTAAATCATAGCCGTGTACATTAATGCAATCATGGGGTACAATGTGCTGCTTTTATATACCATTTGAAATGTTGTCATCAAACTGGTTAACATAGCCATCATGGCATTTTCTTAGTTATTGTGTTAAGACATTTGTATTCCACACCTAGCAAATTCCGCACATACCCTTGTAAGATGCACCGTAAGTGTGGTCCCAATTACTCTCCCTCCACCCAACCTTCCCTCTCCCCTCCCTCCCTCTCCCCTTTCCCCTTCTTCTTGGGCTATAATTGGGTTATAGCTTTCTTATGAAATTGGTTTCATAGTAAGACTGAGTACATTGGATACTTTTTCTTCCATTCTTGAGATACTTTGCTAAGAAGAATGTTTAGTCTTTGTATGACTTCATATGGGAATTTTTATTTAGAAATTTGTTCATCTTATCCTACCTTTTTCTGCATCTGTACATTTAGGGGTAAGTCACTACCTTTGGCCACTTCTGAAGAATAAAAAATGATACATTCAGGAGATGGAGTTACAAGTTGTGGGCCCAGAGCTTTGAATCAGGCCCTTACCATAGAGTAGGGACAGCCATCTTGGCGAGGGCAGGCACACTTTCCCAGCCAGTCACCTGCTCACCCATGACTGTTCTAGACCAGAGGCTTTATGGTGTTAATGCACTCTGTGCCTCAGGACCTGTACTAAGCTTTACAAGGACACTATGAAATAGACATTAGAATTTCTATTTTACAGATGGAGCTGAAAGAAGTAAATTAATTACCCCAACATCAGCCTGCCTAGGCAGGATTCAAACTTAGATCTATGGACGTGTGAAGCTATGATATAACCGCTGCATTAGCTGCTGAATCGAAGGACACGATCAAAGGGTTTAAAAACTAATTGACAAATATGACACTATATCTACCCTATAGGAGCTCAGAGTCCCCTGAATAGACAAATAGGAAGAGCCACAAAGCCATCGGACATGTGTCAGGGAGCCACAGAGACATAGAGGAGAACTCCTCATTGAGGAGGATTTCATGGAGGAGGTGACACCCCACAGGGTATTGAGGCATGGAAAGAATGTGTATAATGGACAGAGCCAAGCTGAAGAAGGAAAGAGGGCTGAGAGCCAACTTGCCCAGAAAAAACTGGGTAGCTATGAGGATAGATTTGGGGATCAAATAGACCTGGGTTTGCTCCCTGCCTCTTCTTGCTAGCTTCACTCTCTGAGCCTCGGTTTTCCCATCTGAAAAACTGGAATGAGCATGTCACCAGTTGTGAAAGCGACATGCTCCATGTGACACCTGGCAGAGGAAGAGCTTCTATTGTCAAAGTAGTTCTGCCCTCTGTGAGGACCTCCCACTTCTTCTGCCTCTCCTTCCCCTCCCACCAGCAAATCGCGCCTGCCCCATGAGCAACAGCCTCCAAGGGCACACACTCCTGTGAGCACAAACTTTCTGGCCAGAGGAATCAACCCAACTGCAATGAAAATCATTTGGACTTCAATTGAGCTAGACCTGGTATCAAATCCTACTACCACCGCTTACTAGCTTCGGCCTTGGAACTTGGACAAGTCACTTAACTTCCTTTGAGGCTGAGTTTCATCATCTGTAAAATGGGCCCAGCAAGCCCAGCCTCACAGGTAATTACGATGCATGACCACAGTGCCCTGAACATAATATACATCAGTGTTTGATGGGAGCCCCCCCAAACCGCACATGGCAGTGGTCTAAAGCCAATGTCCATGGTGATGTTTATCTACATGCTATAGCAGCAACCCCCATCTGGGGACATTCCCTGGAGCCCATCAGCCTGCAGGGCACCCAGCCTGGCAGGGCCTGTGGACAGTAGCTGTGCCTTTGCCCGGAGACCCACTTCTCCACATCCTCCCCCAGCTATTGCGGGAAGAGGCATGACTCATTCGAGGGAAGAGGGTTGGCACCAGCTCCCCCAGCCGCATGGGGCCAACCAGCAGGCTTGTGGTTAAAGGACCTGCCTGGATTGCAAAACAAGCCAGTTTGCTATGCTCCAGCATCACGTGATGTGGACAGGCGCTGGGTATGGCCTTCTCTTCCCTCGACCCCTGACTCACCGCACGCCTGCTGCAGTCACATGGGCTCCCCGGGCCTCAGTTCCCCCTCAGTGTTCTTAGCTGCTGAGCTCATTTGGTGAAGAACTAAATTGAAAGAACGACTTCCCTTTTTCCCTTTTTTATTACACCATAAATATATAAATATATTCTCATGATGAAAAATGTAAAGACAATCAGCTATAGAAAAATAGAAATGGGAAGTCACCCCTCAGCCCCCACCATGAACCCTCCATAGCAGTGAATCTGCTCACTATCTTCCTAAGTATCTTCAAGGAATTTAACTAATTTTAGTCGATGCAAGAAATCCGTACCTTTTAGATGCATTAGAATATTACTGAAAAGACACGAGTCCCACTTGGCAACTGCCACCTCCATTGCTGGTTCCTGTCCAGAGGCAAGCCCTATCTATCTGTGCAGTTGTTCTCTTGCAGACCTCTGCTCTTTGTGTGGGTATAGATCCCATCGATGCTCGTGAGAAAGGACAGGTGTGGGGCACATTCCCGGGAATGTGAATTTTCAGACTTTGTGTATCTTTCTACAGTACGTGTTTTCACTCATCAGACTGCCCCAGAGATTTTTCTATTTTGTTCAGAGAGTCTCCACTGACTTCTTTCAATGACTACTTAGTAGTCAAAACTATCTGTGTGCCCTAATGTTCAACAGTTGCCAGGCAGTGAGTTTTAAAACTGTCTCCAATTTTTTTCACTACTTATAAACAATACTAAGATGAACATCTTCCTACGCCCTTCCTGTGTCCACATGCAGGTATTTCTGGACGCGTGGTGCCGAGTAGCAGAATGTCTGAATCATAGATGGAGATGTTTAAGTGTAATAGATATCACCCCACAGCCCTCCCAAGATAAAAGTTCCTGTTTCCTTTCTAGGTATTTTTAGTTAGGCATCTGTATTCATACGGGAACTCACTTTCCAGCTGGTTGTGTTAAATTGTCAAGAGGGGATGGGTGGAGGGAGGGTAATTGGTGAGAACACACCTATGGTGCATCTTACAGGGGTACATGTTAAATTTGCTAAGTGTAGAGTATAGACGTCTGAACACAATAACTAAGAAAATGCAGTGAAGGCTGCGTTAACCAGTTTGATGAAAATATTTCAAATGGTATATAACATATTGTACCTCATGATTGCATTCATGTACACAGCTATGATTTAACAAAAAAAATTATCAAGAGGAAGATTGAGAAATACAAAGAATTCCTTTCCCCACAGAACTAAGAATGAGCCAGAAGACATTTAGACCAAATGGAAAGGCTCAATCAATCATCGAACTCAGATTCACTGGAAGTGGGGAAACTGAGGCTTACGGAAAGAGATTGACTTGCTGAGATTGAGCCCTCCATCCCTTCTTTCTAGACAGTTACGAGGAAGCACATACTCTCACATAGGATCTGGGGCAGAGGGTGTGGGGGGCGGGGGTGGGGAGGGTGTTCCAAGTTCAAACGTAATCACAGCCCATTCTTTGCTGAAAATATTTCAGTGGTTCAATGTGCTCTAATGTCAAGACACCTCCCAGCCCTTTGCTCTCTTTCTCCAGAGAGCATCAGAATCTCTTCTGTGGCCTCAGAGCCTTTGCATACTTTGCTTACTTTCAGTTCCTCTGGGATATTTCTTGCTCCTGCCCCTCCACAGTTACACTCACCTGGCTGACTCCTACTCACCTTGCTGAGATACCCTCTGAAGCTGCCCTGTCCTCCTAACCGTGCCAGAGCCCTCTCGTAATAGCCCTGAGCACCTTGTGCTTCTCCTTCAGAGGACTGTTCACATCCTCACTTTACATTTGTTCGTGGAATACAGTAAATCCTCACTTAACGTCTTTGTTCTTGGGAACTGCAACTTCACACGAAGCGGTGGCATGCTGCACACCACAGGAACTGAGCTCTTGTTTGCAGCCCACGGTGAAATTGGATTCATTGCACACTAAGTCATCTCATTCAAGGTCACAGTTTCCAAGAACCTGTCAACGATGTTAAGCGAAGACTTAGCGTACTTGAAAAATTTCTGACTCACCTCTAAGACTGAGAAGGGCTGGTTTCTGTCTGCCGGGTCCCCAAGCATTTAGCCAGATGCTGAGTGTTACCTGAATGAAGAACAAAGGAATGAGTAACTTAAGTCCTGTCCCTTTTCCCCACGGCCTGCCTCTGTCATCATCACACCTGAGGAGGCTCACTCTGGACACACCCCTCTCTGACCACACAGGAGAGGCTGTCCAAAATCCTGGGCTTCAGATTCAGCCACACCTGATTTCAAAGCCCATTCAGCCACTTGGACTCTGCTGTGTCATTCGTGTCCATGGAGACTCAGTGTCCTCATCTGTAAAATGAGGCAGCAGCCCCTGTCTTGCAGATCTGTGTAAGGCATCTGTGTAACCCTGCCACAGGCCCAGCCTACTATGAGTGTTGAATGTTGGGGGGAGCTCAGAATCCCCCCTGCTCATAATCACACACTCTTGTGGTCTAAGGCAGGTCTCCGTGCTATGTTAATACCATGCCAGCATCCCCAAGTCTTCAGGTCCTTACCCTGAGTCCAGCAAGAGGGGTTCAGCCCCAGCATTGAGGAATCCAAACACAGTCATGGCCGATGCAGGTACTAAAGGCCAACATGAGTTGAGGAACAAGACCTAGCATGTTCAGCTAAGGGGGAGGAGGGAGCCGGCTACCTTGAACCCATGCCATCTTTCTCCTTCCAGAGAATACACTCCTATTTTGCCCTGGGAGCACCTGTAAGCCTCCGTATGGAGAACAAAGATCTTTCTGGATCCCCGGAAGAAGAATTGATCACAATGGGAGAAGGCGCACATCGGCTGAGCGCCACATGCCGGAGTCAGTGTGGGAAGCTAGAGGGAACATTCTACAGCTTTTGCAGGGGGTGCATCTGGAGCTTGGAGCTGGCGCCATGTTCAAGAGCTCCAGGACACCCCAGAACTTCAGCCTCTGCTCTGTTATGTCTTTCCCACCCCAGATGTAGACCTCTGCCATCAATCAGCATTGTTCCCAGACCTCATCATGCATCAAATATTCATTAATGCCAAGTCCCAGAGATTCCCTGGTGGGCAAGACAGATGTGGCCCTGCTCTCCCAGAGCTCATGGGCCCAAAGCTTGGCCCCAACAGCAGCAAGGCAAGGGAGCTGGGGGCTGCTTTGCCAGGTCTAGGGTCGGCAAAGCCCTCAGGACAACAAAGTATAAAGGGGTATTACAGGGGAGCAAGAAGGAGCCCGAGGTCTGACCATGGCTGACAAGCAGCCAGCCAGCCACTGGCAGGGACCAGGTCTTCCCTGTAGCCCTTCACCCTTCTCCAGTCACTGGGGCAAAAATGGGTCTCCTGCAGTGAAAAATTAATTAATGGCTCAGCATGCAGCAGACCTGTGTTGTTTCCATACTGTACTCCTAGGACCTGGCACAGTGCCCACTGTAATGCAGAAAGGGAGGGGAAAAGCCAGGGAAGAAGGGAGGGAAGGAGGGGAAAGGATGGAAGGAGAAGGAGAGAGGAAGGAAGGAGGGAGAGAGGGAGGGAAGGAGAGAGGGATTCCTCGACTCCGTGAGTGTCCTGGATTCATCTGCTCATGTCTTTATTTTCCCAAGACTATTGACCACGCTCATGTACTGGACTCCAAGGATAGGAATATGGCAGACGAGGTCCATGCCATCATGGAGTGTGTGTCCTGGGGCCGACAGAGAAAGCACCCTTAAAACTTTTTTTTAAGTGCATTCTATAGACTACCAGCCCCACAAAGCTGAGCAGAAGGCTCCCCAGTCAGCCTCTACTGCACCCCTACTCCCCTGCTTGGATCCTCACATCAGAGTATTAAAGGTTCTTAGAAGTTTTGCAATTTAAAAAAGGAAAAGAAAAGCCGATTTCACCAGGTCTGTTCCAAACTCCTCAGCCTGCAACCTGCTTTTACTCAGATTAACATCTTACAATCTTGAAGGAATCAGATGAGGTCACCTCCCTGTTGGCCCTGGGTGAGCCTCCCTGTCCTGTTCGGCCAAGTTCCTCCTCACTGGGAGCTTATTCCCGACAGCACGCCCTGCGGATGGGCCACAGTTTCCGAGGCTTGGGCTTCCTGGCACCAAGGGGACCGCTGCCCTGATGGAGCTCCAGGAGACCGTGCCCTGTGCCATCTTGCTCCCACATGTGACTGGGCCATTCCACCCCTGGGGCTCGAGGGCAGGAAGAAGCTGTAGGAGCAGCCGCAAGAGGCTGGACGCTGATTTGAACAGCAGGAGGGCTGGAGGCCTGGCCTGACCCGAAGGACCATGTGATTGTGCCAGAGCCCCAGGTTTTGGCAGGGCCCGAATCCTGCTTGCCAAGGGAACTTGGAAACGGCCAAAGCCCTGCGCAGATGAAGACAAACATCAGACTCGTGTTTCTGATTCACTTATGCTCAGTGCATCAGACTGCTGTTTGGTGAAAGCTGCTTACATTTCAACAAGTCCATGGGCCTCCTTTGCAAATGTGATTTAGCTTTGTCCAAAGACCTCTTGGCCAAGATGGGAAAATTCAGGCCCTGCCTCTCTGACTTCAGGAAGAGGGCTGCAGCCACTAGACCGGTGTTTCTCAACCTTTTTTATCTCACGGCACACTTGAACTTAAAGTTAAACTTCCGTGGCACACTTAAATTATGCTGATTTAAATAAAAAAGAGAGTAAGAGAAAGAATGAACTTACTGTGCTTTGAATGTCTCTTGAAAACGATTTAACTAGTGATCTTTAAAAATTTTCACAGCACACATAAGACCCTCTCCCACCACCCTACTCTCTCCTGTCTCCCAAGGGTAGGGCAGTGATTTTCACCCAGTGTGCTGTGGCACAGTGGTGTGCCATGAGAGGGTCTTATGGGAATGTTACTTTTTTTTGCATTATTATTATTGCTCGATATTTCATTGCAGCAATTATCTGATTTCTTTTCTGAATGTATTTATCTTCCTCCATTCTTTACGAGGTTTTTGTTTCTAGTCCTTATCTTGAACATTGCTATTATTATCAAATCGTAAGCCTTTTGAATTTTGAGAAGGCAAAAAGCGGAAACAATTAAACACATATATATGTATAGAGAAAAGAAAAAAAGAGAAAGAAAAAGAAAATCACTGCCGTAGATGCACTTAGAGCAGCGGTTCTCAACCTGTGGGTTGCGACCCACAGGAGCTGTAATAAAGGGCCGCGGCATTAGGAAGGTTGAGAACCACTGACTTAGAGGAACATAATTCACCTTTCCTCAGTCTTCTCATCTGTAAATGGGGAGAGGGTGCTGACCTGGTAGAACTGCTAAATTACAAAATGCATTATTTAAGCCCCAGACACTTAATAAGCACTACAGACTACAGTAGTGTATATTATTCGTATTAGTATTATGTTTGTTATCGGCACCTTCAGCACCACCAGTGTATGACTCACTAAACCTACAGCTATAAATCCTTGAAATGCTGTGTAGATTGTTAGGGTAGATTGTCACAGTGGTGACCCACCGAGGAACGCCCTTCTCAGAATCCATGCCTTTTGTGCAGCCCCCTCCCCAACAGGAGCTCTAGGCTTGAACATGTGACCACTTCCCTGCAGCTGCTTTGCCTGGAGGGAGATCAGGGTAACCCCTGCCTTGGACAGAGACCCCCCCGAATCCCAACTCAGGTCCCAAATGGATGGAGCCACATGATGAGCCCAGAGGAGACTGGCAGAAGGCCCACCCAGCCGAATAAGTGGCTGTCCTGAGCCACTAAGTTTGGGGGAGGTATTGTACACAGAACCGATGGCTGACATGACTGTTCAGCTTACAGCTGCTCCATCTTTTTGACGATTCATTTCCTCTGTTCACACTTTCTTAATTCTTCTTGTTCCACTAGACTCCCCGGATGGGAGACACACAGAGCCCAGAGCCTAGTGAGAAGAGATCACACGTTTCTCATCTTAATTTACAGTGGCCACCACCCCCAGGCCATCTCAGAGGGCCTCATAGATGACAGATGAACCTGCCCTCAATGCCCCCAGGACAGCTTGTCACTGGGAACCCAGTGGCTGCTGTTAGAACCAAAATGCAAGTGAGTTCAACTTGATTCCAGAACCCTCCATGAAGACAGACTAATAGGAAGGAGGACCAGTCTGAATAAGCAAAAGGGAAAAGCATTTGAAAGAAATGAACTCCATTTGTGTGGCTCCAGAACATATACCGTGACTCCAGTTAAACACTGCGGTGTTGGCAACTACTAGTATCAGTCCCTCTGATGAGTGGAGCGGCTTGGTTAGTAATCGACATACCAATTGCTTGAATGCAAACCAGTTCCTCCAAAGTATCTGGAGGTGCTTGTGAAGAGTTTATCCTCTTAAATGCTTCAGCATTAACCCTGCAAACACTGATCCCCATAGGCAGAGCGATGACCTAGGAAAGAAAATCTCAAGTCTCTGCCTTCAGCCAGGTGATCCTCTCAGATTTCAGATCTATAGTAACCACGTGTTTGTTGAAAATGGCCCCTGGAATGGATCTGACAAAACTGTCGTGTGGAGCTGGCACGTGCTGATCACTGCACCCAGTGCCACTGATTCAATTCTCACAGCCACCCGAGAAAACAGGCATTCCTTATATCCCAGTTCACAGATGAAGGAAAGGAGGGAAGTCAGAGAGGGTAAAGGACTTTCTCAAGGTCAGGCAGCAGCTGTGTGACTCCGAGTCCAAATCTTGGCCTCAGTAGGTTCCAGAACTCCCCTATGCCTTCTTCTTCCCTCCCTGGCCTCCTGTGTTTCTTCTTAGGGATAGTGGACATCTATAGATCCACCCATGGGGCCAACCCACATGCAAACGTTCCAAAGGACCTCCTGAGAATCTCTCAAACATAGCCACTCTCTGTATCCGTTCTGCCACGACCACTCCGGGATGGTAGAATGTCCCCTAGCTTGCCTCTCCCCATCTGCGCTGTCTTCCCACAGTCCACACTCTCCATGCATCTGGGCAGTCTGTCCACCCAAGCCTGAGAGTTTGGGCTTAAAACTCCATGTGAAGGAAGGGGTAGACTTCTGAAGACATGCATGAGGATAGATGGGTGAGATGTGGGGAAAGTGGGGGATGCCTAGGCAGGGCCAGAATCCTGGGGGTGCAGGGGCGACCCAGGCTTACAAGTGGCAGGGATGACCACAGAGATCACTTTCCTTGTGCAGGCAAAGCACGAGAGAAAGTCAAAGACTTTGATCATCTTTTTGGTCTCTGTTCCTCGTCTGCAATAACTTGCCTCTGAGATCGGCCTGACTTTCTAGTCAAGGACTTTATAATGCAAAAAATACAAATAAAAACTCACGTCCAAGGCCTTGCAGAGTGCGTCCCCTATAGCCTAGAGGGGCTCCTGCCAGATCCTTCCATGCGCACCCTCCTTTACACACACCGCTAAGTCCACATAAATGTGTTGCAATTCTTCAACTACCCTACGATCTCTCCCACCCACGGCCTTTGCCCAGGCAGTTTCCAGAATCTGAATTTTCTTCTCACTCACAAGTCCCTTCACTAGCTAAATCCTATACTCATCTTTTGAGCTTCAATTTATGCCCCTGTTCCTCCTAAAAATCTTGCCTGAGCCCCAGATCCCAGTTAGATGCTTTGAAAAAATTTCTTCCCAGCTGACTTCCCCCCATTACCCGTCATTACATTACTGTTATTCCTGTTGGTGGTGGTGCTGATAACTATTGATGAATGAATGAATGAATGATGTGCTTGCCAACCCCAATTTAGCCTGGCCCAGTCTACAGAGCCTGGGTAAAAGAGGTGCCACATGCCCCAGGCCGTGTCACATCAGCTAGATCTGTCTGGGGGAAGATGCTGTGACCTCAAGGGTGAGTAATTACGTGTGTCCATAAAGAAGCCTTTGGCTTCTTGGGTTCAGCCGTGGAGCATGCTGGGAACACAACAGTGGTGGCACCGGAAGGAAGGTGTGAGATGAACAGAAGTAGGGAAGCCAGAGGGAATCAGGACAGGCGTCAGGAGCTGCCTCCACTCTCCGGGGGTCTTCAATGCAGACAGCCTGATTTTATGCACTGTTGAGAATGAGAAATATCTATTGCTGGAGAGAACCAGAGGCCATCTTTCTAGTTTACAAACATGCCCAGCTCTCTTCCTTGTCTCTTGGCCTTTGCACTTGCTGTTTTCTGCATCGGAGTGCCCTCCTCTGGGTCCCTGCAGGGCCGGTGCCTCGTCACTCAGATCTTATCTGAAACGTCACCCACTCCGAGAGACATTTCCAACCCACCTGTCAGCGTTCCCCACCCCTCGCCCAGTCACTCGGCACCTTGCAGCCCTGCTTCATTTTCTTCACAGCACCCGCCAACGTCATAAGTTGTCCTACGCATGGATTTGTTCTGTGCCTCTGCTGATCCATCACAAGATCCCCAAGGTCAGGACCAAATCTTATGTGAGTTCATCTCACTGGAAAACACTGATCCCACCTAGAACTCTAGAAGCCAGGGAACGTGTAGGAACGTGGATACATTCCTGGTCCCTGTGACTCAGGGGAAAGCATTGGAAGATGTGAGAATAAATGTGGACCATCGAAAAACATATCTTGTATACATCTCTATCCCTAGGCTTTCCCTTCTCTTCCATACGGATAGGAACAGCAATCACCTGGAGTTTTGCTGAGATCAAATGGAATAACGCATGGGAAGCACTCAGCAGACCACCCCTGCTGGTCCTTCTGTCCTGAACACACTTTCTCAATACTGAGTACTCCTGTACACCCTCTGTCTTAAGGGAGCTGTCGTTTCCTGGGGGACTGCTTCCACGTTCAGGCTTGATCTACGTTGCCCCCTGTCATAATATTTCATAGGATCTTGTGCTTTTCCTTCACGGCACTTAGCACAATCTGAACATATGCAGTCGTGTGTGTGGCTATGTATTTAAGATCTGTTGCTCTCATCTGTGAACTTTCCAAGGTCAGCCACCTTTGGGGGCCTCCCTCCCCACTCTCAAAGTGGTCCCACCTGGCAAACACTTTCGGAACCCAGTGATATCCTGGAAGGCTCTCAGTCCCACCTCTGTCCTCTACTGGGAGGCACTGAGACCCAGAAAAGGGGGAGGGGAGGACGTATTACAGCCCCCTCCTGTATGGCCTGCAGAAGGTTCAGGCCTAGTCAGACGACAGTGAGAGATGGGGGAGGGCAGGAGGACCAGTGGCTTCTTGGTGGTGGCCCCAGGTGTCCCTCATGCTGAACCCTGCCAGAGCCCAGAGCAGACTCTCCCCTGCCCCTCTGCCGCCCTCCTGCCGCCCTCCTGCCAGGCACCAGTGGCTGCCCCACAGAAACTGCTCCAGCCTGGACTGGCAGGTTCAGAGTATTGGAACTCTCCCATAGGAAAGACCACTTTTCTGCTTCTGTGCCTGAACCCACCATACTCCCACCCCACTGCCACACACACTGGGTGTGACTTTAGCTTCTCTGGACCTCAGTTTCCTCATCTGCAAATTGGAGATGATAGAAACCACTTGGAGCTAGTGATGCATCCCAGCCAACAGCACAAGGCAGGATCCTCAGGAAATGGCATCCTCAGCCCACTGTATTTCCCTCCCAGACCCCATCCCAATGCCATGCCTTGTTTATACCCTTTGCTCCCAGGAGCTGCCCCAGGACCCTCAGAAGTGCTCCTGATGTCAACCAGCCTCCGTGCAGGGATAGCTGCCCACAGCATGAGAGAGCCCATCATTGGCCCAACAGGCCTTTTATGATGCGTGACCCGAACTTTCCTCTGGATGTCCCCAGGAGCTTCCTTCAAGCAACTCATGACCAACTGGGAGGGAGGAGTCTCTATTCATAGCCAAGGTAACATCTCAGGGGTGCTGAGATACACACTTGAAGGGACTCCGTTAAGTGGTACAGCCACAACTTTACTTTTACTCGTGGAGTGTCTGCAACTGGCCCAGAAAGAAGGGAGGGAGGGTAAAGGGGGGTCAGTACTGAGGAGCCACACCCCCCAAAGAAGGCACCATTGTGAAAGTATATTCTGTTGTTTCTTTCCTGCCCCTTCTTCTTATATTTCCCTCCTTCTTCCTTCTTTCTTCCCTTTTTCCTTCCTTCCTTCCTTCCTTCCTTCCTTCCTTCCCTCCTTCCCTGTTTCTCTGTCTAATCTCTGTGCTTCTGTCTCCCTATGGAGATATCAGTCTCTGCTTCTCTCTATTTCTATCAATCAATGTGTCCCCTTCCCTCCCATGGGGGCCTTGGAAGCCATGCCAAATCCCAGTGAGAAGTGACGTCTGGTCCAGACCACTATCTAGGTTAAGGGAGGCCTCTGCTCTCATGACCCTCTCACTTTGGAAGTAAACTAGGCTTTCACTTGCATCCAGGGCAAGGCAGACCAGAAGCCTGGTCTGGGTCTGGAAGCCCTTAGAACACGGGCACACCCTCTGCCCCAGCTTCCAGGACCAGCCAGAGTTGGCTAGACAAGTTGAGATATCGGTAGGTCAGGTGTCACCACTGAGAGCAGAGCCTGGGGAGGTGTGGCGCAAGGGAAAGCAGAGGTGGATGTCAGACCAGATGCTGTCATTAACTCCAATTAGGGAAATGGCCCATTATCTCCATCAAGTCATCAGCATCACAGGTGTGGTCCCTGAACACCCACCAGGGTACAACCATTAATGCCACCCCTCTCCCCTCCTCCTACTCTTCCCACATCCCCTCTAGGTGAGGGCTATTCCTGTGCTTACATCTTGACTAAGATAAAGCTCTCAGAGACAGAGTACTGTACAACTGGGGAAAGGGCTGCTTTGGGAGGTGATGAGTTCCCCATCTTGGGAGATATGCAAGAGAACGATGAATTCCTAAGTCTCGGGTAGAAAAGATCATCACTTTTCAAGCTAAAACCCAAGAATCTTCATGAAGGATGTTAATTTCTTAATGCTGTCTATGTATATTCACAATTCCCACCTTAATGAAGTAAGTATCATGATTCAGACAGATTAAAAGGTATAAGGAATTGAGGCACAGGGTTTAAGGTCTTAAAGCCATATCACTATGACCCTCAATATGCCTCAATTGTTCTTCCAAACTTTATGCAAAAGAAAGATGTGGCTGCCTCAGGTTTAAAAGATGAGGCTCAGAAGCTAGACAGACCTGGGCTAAGACCTACTGTGCATCCTTGAATAAGTCATATCGCCTCATCATCTTCAAGTTCCAAAGGGGACAAGCACTTATCTCATGGTGGGGTGGAGAATGAAGGAAATTGTGACTGTCAAACACTTAGCCAGTTCCCTAGCACTTAGTACATGTTCAATAAATGGCTTGTGGTTTGTGATAATACAGCAAAAACAAAAGTTTGACCCCAGAGAGGAACCAGGAATGACATTCCCGACAGCCACATGACCCAAATAAGATGAGTCTTGGCTTCAGCCTGGAAAGTCACTGCAAAGACTCTGTCCATGCCCTGCCCTACCCTGACACAATGCACCTTCTTTGTCCTGAAACCCAATTTTCTCCACCCTCTCCTGCACCAACAACCCCCAGGTGGTTCACTCTGGACTTGCCATGAGTCTTTTAACCATTAAGCACTTAACATGGTGTTTTCCACCTTCAGAGGTTTCTAAACAGTAATTAGGCAGCAGAACACCCTGCCACCATGGCAAGAATAAATATCATTAGTGTAGGAGGGAGCGTGGGCTAAGTGGAGGTGCTTGGAGGCCTGGCACACGACAGAGACTGGGCAGGCAGCAGCGTGGTTGAGGCCTGGTGACCCAGCTCTACTGCCAAAGCCCCAGGCCTGCCCTACCCTCTTAAGGTAACTTAGCTCTGATGCTACAAGCACAGCTAATATAATGGAGATGGCACCAGCTTTGGTATAAGAAAAACCTGATTTTAAAATCCATCTCTGCCATTCAGAATTTGGACAAAGTATCTGACCAAACTCTTTGCTCATTGTCTCACCCACAAAATGAAAATTATTCCATCACTATCTAGGGTACTAACAAGCATTTAATGAGAGAATGCATATGATACACTAAGCACAGTGTTTAAAATAGAATAAGGTTCTATAAATGATAGACCTGGTGCTACTAGTCTAGAAGAGCCACAGAGACAGAGATTGCAAATCAACAACATATTCTTTTTATCAGTCAGTATAGTTTGGATTATGCTGCAGTGACAAACAAGTCCAGAATCTCAGGTGAAATCCCAAAGCTTTCTCTTGATCTCAGCGCTGCATCCTGAGTGCTGACATTGCCACTCATGGTCCCAAGATTACAAAGCAGTCACCAACAGTCACTATGCCAGAAGAGAGGAGAATTCTGGAAGCTCCTGGACCAGCAATGCATACTTTAACCCAGTAGTAGTGCACATTACTTCTGCTCACAAGTTCTTGGTTAGAACCTGTCACATGGCCCCACCCAAGCACAAAATTGTTCAGTCTTCTGTGTCCTCAGAAGAAGAAAAGGACCAGGAGCTGGTGAGCATCACAGATTGCCATCCTAGGATGCTTACTGAAGATTCATACACTTTGTTCATTCTGTTCAGAAGGCCTGATTTTCCCTCTAGTCTTGGAACAAATCACCACTTCTTCCTTTGAGCATTAGAAGATAAGGTGGACACACACTTGGGGCAATGGTGCATGAAAATATTCAAATTGTTAGCCACCAGATCACATGTGATGCTGTAAGGGACCCACATGGAAAGAGGCATGGGGACTCAAACCTAGTGGACACCCAGCTGACCAATATTCTCCACCTATGTTCTCACTCCATGCCTATGCTCACCAAGTAGGATAATGGTCACAATCATCTGTGCATTAAAATTTTTGTTTCCTCTCTTTCTTTGTTAGAGATGAATTGTGCAAGTTAAGTGAAGATATAGAGCCCTGTAGTAACACAACTTTCTGGGATTCAGCTGACTCCCATGGCAGAAAAAAAATAGCTCCCTAAGGCTGCCATCATTAAGTCCCCAGTGAGGTTAAGCTGTCTCACTGAGGCCTATAGTGTCTTTCCTTTTCAGAGCCCAGGGATCTGGGGATCTCCTTGATCCTAGCTTCATCAAAGTCAATGATGAACTCTTATGGAGTAGGGGACTACCTGGCCAATCACTCCTACTGAGACCACAGAAGACAGGCTTGATGTTCAAAGATGTAAACTTTTAACAGTATCCCTTATAATCCAACTTTCCCGTGGTCAGCTAAAGTGCTAAGGGTCTTGAAATCGGAATGCTACTTGAAGTAGATCAGGTTGTAGGATCCAGTTTGAAGTGGGCCATGTTCTGGTTGTCAGGCACTACAAACCACTTTCCACATCCAGTGAGATACAGATAGATATATATCCTGTGCGTGCCTCAATGTCCTCCTCCATAAAAATAATCATCCTCTTTCTATATCTGTCCAGACATAGTTGCTTATCCATCTAAACTGTGCCTGAAGGCTTACATTGGAAACCGAAATTCAACAGAAGGAAATGAACATTTATTGAGCAACTCCTATGTGTCAACCATAATGCTGGGGTTTTAATATAATTTTCACAGCCTTTTAATGGAGGCACTCTTTTCCATTTTCCAGATGCAACTCACAGTTGCATCCCAAATGGTGAGGGAGTCCAGGATTGACCCTACAGAAGGGGTTTTCACACATCTGGTTAAAGGGGAAAACACAGCATGTGAAAACAAACCGTCAGTCCTTGACCCTCCCTCACCTCCCAATTGGTATCTGACTGCCAAGCCTGGTGGAGTTTGGACTTGAGTCATGGGTGTTGGCCTCAGGAGCCCATATCTCTTCACTCTTCATGCTCTTGCATGTACCCTGAGGGGAAAAGAAAAGTCCTTATTGCCTCCACCTATATTTCAAGGCTGGCAGGGAGAAACAGAGAGTTGAGAAAGAGAGCAGTACTGCCAGGCTGGTCCTTTGAGATCAGAGTCTGTGTGGGAAGTGGCCGGGAAAGCTGGGAATGTGCATGAGCCCCACCCTGATGCTTATTCTGAGTCCATTGCTGTATGTCTTCAGAAAGAGGCTTCCAAGCCTGGACTTGTAATTAATTACAGGTGCAATTACACCACTGCACACACGGATTGCATGCCAAGGCACAGGGTGTCCACCTACTTTGTCTGATGCCCTCTTTCATGACCACCTTGACAACTGGGTAGACACCGAGAAGCAGGTGCAGCCACTGCCCCTGCCTGTTCCACTTTACAACAGCTTCGGATGTCTGTCTCTCCTGCCCATCTCTATGGCCATGACATTTCAGGTCTCATGCCCAGGGTTTTGCAACAGGTTCCTGACTGGTTTTCTGGCTGCCAGCCTCCCTCTCCAACCAACACAAGCTTCTCACAAGCCATCAGAGCAAATCTGATCCCATCTATCCCAAATTAAAAACCAGCAAACAAAAAAACCTTCAGTGGATTCCGTTACTCTTAGGATCAAATCCAGATTCCTACTCAGTCCTCAAGGCTGGTCACAATCCAATCGCTTTTTAAAAACAAATTTCAGATCAGTATGAGGGTACAAATGTTTTCATTTCTAAGGTCAAGTCCAAGCTGTAGTTGAACCCTTCACCCATGGGCATGTTGAACACTCTCACATTGTGCACATCAGGTGAGATGCTGCCCATCACCCTTCCTCCTCACCCCTCCTCTCTCTCCTCTCACCTCTCCCTCACTAGACTATACATGTGCTTTTATTTTGTGTGGTTGTGTGGTTTATATATTAGTTCCATATTAGTGCTGAGTACATTTGGATACTTCCCGCCCCCCCATTTTTGTGATACTTTACTAAGAAGAATGTATTTCAACTCCATCCAGGTAAACACAAAAGACATAAGACATTTTTTCTTATGGCTGAATAGTACTCCATGGTGCACATATACCACAGTTGGTTAATCCATTCATAGGTGGAGGGGCATTTGGGTTGCTTCCACATCTTGGCAATTATGAATGGAGTTGCAATAAACATTCTAGTGCAAATGTCCTCATGGTAAAATGATTTTTATTTTCTTCTGGGTAGATAGCTAGTAATGGGATTACAGGACCAAATGAAAGGTCCACTTTTAGTTCTTTGAGAATTCTCCACGTTTCTTTCTGTAGAGGTTGTACGAGTTTGCAATCCCACTAGCAGTGGAGAACAGTGTTCCCTTCTCTGCACCGTCCAATCTCTTTTGACTTCTCCAAACTAACCTCCCTCTCACTCCTTCACACATGGGCATCTCCAGCTCTCTCCTGCGCAGTGTCTCCTATACAAACCTTTAGAGGAGGTTCCCCTTTGCCAGGCTTTCATTCACTTCCTGAAATGGTGGCCTTTCTCCTAATTCTAATCTTAAAGGAACCAAATTTAACTGCCAGTAGGAATAAAAATCATTAAGGTGTGAGAGTTCAGGATCTTCTCCCCTCCCCACTTTTTTAGAAGGCAGAATCAGGGCATCATTCCTCATAGGGACACCTATAATGCAGAGATGGAGCTAGCTGAGATGTATGCAATGCAGGGAGATGTGTTTGTCAAAAATACAAGAGATCTGAGAGTCGGAGAGGCTTGTGGCACTGAGCGTTGGGATTGAGACATAGAGGGAACTTCAGGGAGCTTCCATGTAGAGGGTATTGGGTGGGGGAGCTATAAGGAGAGTGTATTTGTAAGGATGGCCCTTCCTTATTTAGTATTTCCTCCAGGAATTAAATGAAAGATTGAATTTCTTCCCAAGGTTGTGTTTACCTTTCTTACTGTCTCCTTTGCTACAAGAATCAGACTGAGCCATGTGGGATGTCAAGATTTATTCAAGTTACACAGTCTTTAAAGTTTAAATCAAAGATCCTGAACCTCTTCTGACTACCCTCCTTGACCCAGCAAAATTAGTCACTCCTCCCTAAGAAACCACAGCACTTCAGAGAGACCCTTGTTTTATGTCCTAACATTGGAATATTTTACTTGACTACGTATTTGCCCCGTCATCAGTCCTTGAGATCCTGAGAAATGGCTATATCTTTACCTGCTCTGAATCTCTAGTTCCCAGAAAAAGTCTCAGCATAGAAAGAACAGCAATTGATTCTTGTTGAATATGCAACTAAATACTAGGCTTCAAGCTGAAGTCTTGAGCTGACCTAGCACCTGGGACTTATCCTGGCCTAGCCAAGACACCAAGATAGGAGACTATACTAGAGAGAGGTCAGCTTCACTCCTAAATGCCACCACTTTCAGTTTGGGTCCTGGCCAAAGTTGAAGATAGAAAACAGAGAGTTTTAGGGGCTTTGGAAGGGGGATTTTGTTTTGTTAGTTTTTTTCTTAAGGCATCCTGAATATTCAGAACCACAAAGAAGTAGAGTTGTCCAGTTTGCTTCTAAAAATAGGCCTGTACCTCTTCTTCTCATTGCCCAGGTTCAATCAGACCCAGCAAAAATTTGTTCGACTTTTCACCTTGCCTGCACAATGGAATATCAGTAGGGCATTTTTGCCACAGTCATGCATGCAAGAATCTTCTCATAGTCTAGAAAGAAAAGAACTCATACCACCACCCAGCCTTTTAGCACTCAAGCTTTATATCATTTCTAAATCCAAGAATTTTATATCATGAATCTGTTACTTCTCCACCATGGGCCTCTAGCTTTGTCCAAGTGTTGGAAGGACTACAAAAGTATACATCCTCTTTGTTAGCTGAATTGAGGGGCTGGCCCCCAGAATAGTCAGTCCATGAGGTCTAAGGTGGCAGCACAAAGAGCTGGGGATCAGGCAACTCCCTTCATCCCTCATCTTCAGAAGAATAGACCTCAGGCACCTTCTCAACCTGAACTGATGCCAAATAAAAAGGGAAAGTTGGAAACATGACCAGAGGAGACCTGATTCCACACATGGTATGAGCCACCTAGAGAAATACCATGTTTCCCCCAAAATAAGACACTGTCTTATATTTATTTTTTTCTCAAGAAGACACAGTAGGGCTTATTTTCAGGAGATGTCTTCCTCTCTGTGCCGAAGTGCATGGCATGGCTATGCAGGGTATCTGCCCATCACTAGGTCTTATTATCAGAGTAGGGCTTATATTTAACAAATTCACAGAAATCCTACTGGGGCTTATTTCTGGGGTAGGTCTTATTTTCAGGGAAACATGGTATGTGCCCAGGAAGTTTGAATGATGGCAGAAATCATGCATCCCTGAAGGACAGAGACAATGAGGTCACCGCCAAAGGGACGAGATGGACATGGGCCTCCCTCACTTCCTTCTTGTATTTCAGTCTTTCCTTAAAAGTGTGTCAGTTTCTTCGAGTTTCTCCTCCTACTTTATAAGAACTTACATATGTCCTTGAGGAAGAGAAACTGAGGCTGCTCCTTGGCTACACTCAGGTCGCCAACCTCCCCGCAGGACTACTTGAAGCCCAGAGTTCCTATCTCCATGCCCTGTGCTACTGTGAGGACTTATACCCAAGATGGACTTCAGCTCTCAATGGACAAGTGACTGCAAGCATTACTCCACCTCCTGGAACACAACTTCTTTAAAACATTCATTTCAATGGCTTGGTCTGAGGATAGGATGAGGTCATAATACAAAGAGCCTGGCAGGGAAAGGACCAGTGTTACTGCCTTTTACTGACTTTTATTCTTACTGTTAAAAAAACCAGCATGCTTTATCTAGGAGCCTGTGCACCTGACTATGCCAGATGTTCCATGTTCACCTCCATAGCACCCTGAACTTTTCCCTTTATAAAGCTTTCTCTACATCTGTAATTCCTGCTCAGGGTCTGTCTTCCTCCATGGTCTGTGAGCCCCTTGAGTACATCACAGACCATATTCTTCATGTTCACCACTGTCCCAGGTGCCCAGCAGGTGCCTAGAATCCTATTAATAGTAAATGCTCAAAAAGTATTTTCAACTTAATTTATTCACATTACACTGTTCCCACCTCAGCTTCTCTTCTGTGAAGTTCTTGTCCATTTTTAAGTTAACCTCCCGGCCCTCTGCCTTCTTGGATTCTCCTGATAATCCTTCCATCTTGTGTGACTCCACCCCCTCCTTCATTGAACACATAGCCCAGCCCTGGGCTCTTCTTCACAGCCTTGGGGTGGGGGATGGGGAATAACACAGATTCTGTCTTCATCATGCCCTAAAATATTCAGAAGAAAAGCCTTGTCTTTCTACTTGCTTGTTATTGTTTGTTTTAGGGTCAAAGACTTCTTTTCCTTCTGATTTGATGCCATTAAACAAGAAAAGTGCTATTTTTTGTTGACCTTTATTGACTGAATAATCAATTTACATCCACATAGGGTACAACCTTGAGAACCCGAGTGCTTCTACTTGCCGTGTCCTGTGTATTATCTTTTTTCCTCCAGACATCACTTCCGCTATTGAGGTTGACCTTATTATCTGCCTACTTCACAGCTGGAGCTCGGGGAATTTAAGGCACCTGCCCAGTGATACTCAGTTTGTAAAAGGCAGGGCTGGGATTACCTGATGCTAAATCTACACTCTTAACTACACATTGTACAGCCCCCGGAGTGTAAATCCCAAAAAAAGGGAGAACCCCACCTAATTAAAGCAAATTGAGAAGTGGGCCTACTGTCTCTTTGCCAGTCCTAAATCTGAAGAGGCCTGAACTCTTTGGAAACACTATCCAAGTTACACATGGATAGTACCATGACACTGCACCTGCTGGGTCAACAGATACCACCACCCAGTGCATTATGGGGCCGGGCCAGGGTGGGGAGGTGGTGCCTGACAGTGAGCTCAGCTGCCCCCCATTCGACACATTCCTTCCTGTGCACTGACGTCTACATTTACATGTATCAGCAAGGAACCATGAGCGTATAAAGGAGTAGAGGCCAGAGACCTCAGCCTTTCCTCTTCAGACCCCCAGGTGGATGCAGAGAAAGAGCAGAGGCAGGTGGACCTCTCAGAAGGTTTAGACCCACATTGGTGAAGCAAGCATGGTGATCTGAGCCATGTGACACTGGCAAACCCATGGTGCAGAGAAAGAAAGGGCAGGTGTTACTACTCAGTCCTCCAAAATGTGAGAAAAAGTATTATTATGCCCATTTTAAAGATGATGCTTAGGAAGATTGGGTCACTTGCCCAGAGCAGGGACAGCTCCCTAGACACTGCGGAAGATGCACAGGAAGGAATGTGTCGAATGGGGGGCAGCTGAGCTCACTGTCAGGCACCACCTCCCCACCCTGGCCTGGCCCCATAATGCACTGGGTGGTGGTATCTGTTAACCCAGCAGGTGCAGTGTCATCTGGCTTAGTCCAGGGACATCAAAGATGGGACTGAGCAACTCAAAATCCCTCCATTTTTGAACGAAACCCCTTTATTCTAGAGATACCACGTCCCACCACTCAGTAGCAGCAGGATGAGAAGGGCACTTACATGTGCTCAGGAGCCCATTGTACCCGCCCTTCAGAGGAGAAGGGAGTATTCAGACACCCTGTGAGTCCCCATCTGGAACACCCTAACATAGACACTGGTGTTACCTGCATCAGTGGAGAAGTGGGAACCAGGTGTGTTCTGGGGGGTCTAAAGTATGATCAGACTGAGATCAAACACACTGAATCTCTCCCTTCACTGCCCCAAGCCCCACTGATTTCACACACACATGCCCAAGTTAAATTTATTTATATAATTATACACATACATTATATTATATATACACACACACACATACACAGAGGGCACAAAAAATGTATACATGCTTTAAGAAAGGAAAAAGCTGTGTTAAAATTGTACTACCCAAGTCACGTTTGACTTTTGCAGTTACAAGAGATACGAGATACAATATACAAGATAAAAAACCTTATCAGTTTATATTAATACCCTCTTAATGCAATATTTTTTCCTTTCATAAAATGTGTGTACATTTTTGTACCTACTTGGTTTGTGTGTGTGTATAACTTAGTGTTTAACATTTGCCCACCACTGTGCCAACTCTTGGCAGTGGGGATCACAAACCAGTGAGCCTTACCACCATATCAGGGCCATCAAAATGTTTTACTCACACCACATAGTATTTATGAATATCTTAATGTTTTGTCAACATAAAAAAATGTGATATTTGTGATATGCAAAAATTCAAATTTCTGCTTTCTCTCAAAGAATCTGAAAGCTAGAAATTCTGAGATCCATTTCCCATGTGGCAACAGCTGACTGAAGTTAAGTAACATCTGCTATTTGAGATCAAGGTATTTTCCCTACAGTCTTTTTTTTTCCCCCAAATATTAGCCCACTTTACTCATTTGGCTACCTGGCTGATTGTGTGCTTGAGTTTAAGACTCTCAACTCAAAAACATCCACTGCACAGAGAAGAAAATGGAGGTATCAAGATATTAACAAT
Source organism: Galagoides demidoff (assembly GCA_963574575.1). Classification (NCBI taxonomy): domain Eukaryota; kingdom Metazoa; phylum Chordata; class Mammalia; order Primates; family Galagidae; genus Galagoides; species Galagoides demidoff. Next base: position 21,315 of record CAUYQV010148163.1, on the reverse strand, counting down.
TTGTCAAGGTGACTAGTGAGTGGCATCCCCAAGGTCATTGCTGAAAATGGGCCTTCATCAACGCCTGAGAAAGTAAAAGAAGCCTGCTCAGCTGCCCTGTTCTCTGCTCTCCGTGATCCTCTCCTGCCAAGCCTCAAGGCCAGGAGGAGTCACAGGAGACCCAGGATGACGCAGGTAAAAGACAGATTCAAACACATGGATATCTGGCCCTCCTTCTCTGCCCATGGCTTCTGGGGGTGGAGCTGCTGCCAGGGCAGGTAAGGACAGCTTGGAGCTGCACTGTCCTTACCTGCCCTGGAAGGGCTGGGCCTCCCGGGCAGGGGAGCCCCTAAACTGGTAAAAAGACTCCTCTCCCTAAGACTGACTCATATTCCTGGCCCTCAGGGGCCATAGTCTTCCTTACAGGAGGTACATACACAAGCATACACACAAACACACACACACATACACACGCACATACATACCTAACCACGTGCATGCCCAAGTACATATGTACACACAAACACACACACATACACCTTCATACAAATACATTTAGATACACAGACACACATACATGCATACACACATACACACCTACAGCAAGCACACACATGCACCCATCACACATACCACACTCTGAGAGAGTAAGGAAGTGAGCAGTAGGAAGAAGGGATGGAAGGAGGGAGGAAAAAATAGAAGAGAAAAAGGAAGGGAAGGAAGGAGAGAGAGAGGGAGAAAGGAAAATCTTTTTTAAATTACTGCCCAGGGAGTATGCCCTGTGCAGGCATTTGCTATGTTTTTCATGATTTATGTTATTCAGTCCCTCACAGCATCCCTTTGAAGCAGATATAGTCTTATTTCCATTTTTCAGATGGGGAAACGAGGGCTTAGAGAAATTGGACAACTGGCCCCAGATCTCACAGCCCAAATGTTAGTTAGCAACAGAGGTTTGAGCTGCTGCCTCTGATAGTGTATTCACGGTCAACTCTGTGCTAGGTCCTGGGAATAAAGAAGGAAACATTTGTGTATTCAAGAAGTTCTCAATTATGGGGAGAGGGGAAACATTCTGCAAATAATCATAATAAGGTAATAAGTGTTATAAAATTAAAGCACAGGACACCAGAGTGGTTATAACAGAGAGGTTACACTAACTTACACTTAAGGGGGAAGGAGTGACATTTAAGCTTGTCCCCAGCCTAGTCATCCTAATTCTGGTTAAATATCTTCCTATCAAGGAAGAGGGTATGGAGCGCCTATACCCTCAAATCCCTTAAAAAATCATTTTAGAGACAATTTACCTTATCCTACAAATAGGCTTGGAAATTCCACTTCTGGGTCTTGCTGTAATGAATGTCTGGCCCATCCCAGGACTCCTCACATCTGAAGCCCCCACTGTGACTTGCATAGAGATTTAAGACAGCAAGAACATCACTACTTCAGCCCACCAGGGTCCAGCAGGCTGTACAAGACTGGTGTTCAACAGCGACACCATGTGGAGACCAAAAGGATGCTTTAGTGAACAGGTGAGTTTCCAGTTCTCCCACTTAACATCTGGAACTGAATGCGGCCTACATGAACAAGATGCAGCGTGGCCCTTGGGAAGTTTCTACGTACTAGAACTCTTCTAGGTTTAGCAGTTTGGAGCTGCATCAAAGGGTAAACAAGATGACAGACACAGAGTCAAGGATGTCGTAGGCACTCAGCTAACCTCACTGTATCTGCATCCAACTTTACTGCGCCCAGTTTTTAAGGATCATTCACTAGTTAGTCAACAGTAATCTCGTTTAATTGTAAATACTTAGGTCACTATGAAAGTTTTAAGACAGGCTGTCCATTATTTCACTTCCAAGAAACACAGTCAGCAGAGTCCTCTCTGATTCACCCGTGCAGGTCTCAACTTGCTCCACTGATTGCTGCTGTTGGGAGGGCTTCACTTGTTTCCATCAGCATGGATTTTATGTTTTTTTATTTTTAAGTATCTCAAAACTTTCTCAATGACCCATTCAGCCATGTCATTCTCCTGCTGATAGTCCTCTGTGGCTCCCAGTGCCCTTAGGAACAAGGACATCTTTAGAACAACCTATAAGTCTTTCATCCTCTGGACCAGCCTGATCTTTCCCTACTTCCCCACCTCCCCCTACTCCTTCCACACCAAACCATCATCCATCCATCTGCAAACACTTTATGCCTATTTGCACTTTTGAATTTTGCACTAGGCCCTTTTTTTTTCTCTCCATCTCTAATGCTGCACTCCACTTTTTTCTCCATCGGGAGTATTTCTTCTTATTGCTCAAGACTTGGTTTCCACACCACTCTCTCTGAGGCTTTCCCAGATACCCCTGGATAGAGTCTAACTCTCACCTGTGAGTTCCCACAGAACTCTGTAGACAATGCCACTGTGGTGCTGGCCATATGCCATCATCATTTTCCCGGTCCCTGTGTTCTTCATCTGACTGCAAGCTCCTTAACAACAAGGACTTAACTTTATCCACTCTTATTCCCAGGCCCACCCCAACTGGGAATAAAGTAGGTATTCTATAAAGAATTGTCGAAATGGACATCAGACCTGAACAGGTTCCAAGGATGCCCATGTCCTCCAGAGGCAGAGAGAGAAACCACCGAATTCCCTCTGACAGCAGAGACATAGTTCAGAACAGCGAACAAAACTAAATCTGAGTCACCTGGGATACCCGAGTTCTTCCTTTGTTACCCTGGGTTAGAGTGTCACGGTGTTATCATAGCTCAGAGCAGCCTCAAATTCTTGAGGCTCATGCATCAAGCTTCCTGAGTGTCTGGTACTATAGGCACTGGCCACCATGTCCAGCTAATTTTTCTTTTTATTTTTTTTTTTTATTAGAGACAGGGTCTCACTTTTGTTTAGGCTGTTCTTGACCTCCTGGGTTCAAACAATCCACCTGCCTCGGCCTCCCAGAGGGCTACGATGGTAGGCGTGAGCCACCACGCCCAGCCTTTGGCAAACCTGTTAACCCCTGTAAGCCTCAACACCCTCATGTGTCATCCTGAAGTAGCCCGTGTGCCAGCCAGGGCTAGGCATGTTTAGAAACGCGATCTGTCTAAGCCCTTACAACATTCCAGAGGCGTTTGATTTTTATTTTACAGATGAGAAAACTGAGGTCCAGAGAGATTAAGTAACTTTCCCACTTTACCATAGTTGGTAAAGCAGCAAAGCTGGGATTCAGATCAGCACCCCCACCCAGAGATTTTTACTTATTCATCCATTGCTTCATTCAAAATAATCTTTACTAGGTACCCATTCTATGCTGCACACGGCTCTAGATGTTGGGATACGGCAATGACCAAAGCCAGCAAACCTCTCCGCATTTGCTGCATTCACATTTCCTCTCTGTCATGCTCTCCTCCCACTGCCCCCCAGAAAACTGGTGGCTCAACATGGGAAGGGCAACAGGCCCGCAGTGGCCGGAGGTAATCCTGGCACACATGTCAGCTTCAGAATGAAACCAGTAAGACTAACCAGCAATGTTAAGCCCCGCCCATGGGTGGAGAGGGAGCCACTTCCTGCTCACTGGAGACAGGGCAGGTCTCAGTCCTTCAACACCTGTGGCTGGGCTGGGCCAGGACAGAGAGGAGAGAGACAAGCTGGAAATTGCAGATCACAAATCTCCTCCTCACCACCTTGCGCCCCCTCCCCGGTCCTGTCCTCAGCCAAGCACAGGAGCAATCGCTCAAGTTTACGATGCGCTGCGTGCAGGTTGCAGACCTACCATCATCCGTAATGGGTTGTTGTTTTTATTTTCTATTTATAGGGGAGAGTGAGTTATTACCTATGGTCGCCACAGCCATTAAGCTGCTCCTGGGGCTGAGATTTACATATCGGGCACGTGACCTGCAATAAGCTTGGGGAGGGAAGAAAGGATGTCAGTCTAATTAGAGGTGATGATTGATACCCAAGCACAGCAGAGACCAGCCTCATCAGCCCCACGAAGCCCAGCAAGCCCTCACCTACTATGCACTTCCCAGTGGTGACAACGGTGGCGCCCAGGCTGTGCACTAGATAAGGGAAAGGGCTCAGAACACTGGGCACACATCCCCTCACTGGGGAATGTGAGGGAAGACCTGGGAAGTGAGTGGGAAGCAGGAATGGGAGGGCCTCTACTCCTCTCCACAGTAGTATCAAATTAACGTGGTAATTATGTCTATTACCTGAACAAAGCTTCCTGACAACCAGTTAATAATGTGCTGTAGCCTCCCTAGCTTTCATCCCAAGATCTTGAAACACGTTATAAATAATTAAATGCTATTATTTAGTGGTTTATGTAATCAAAGAACTTTATAACCGCCACTTTTGTTTTCTTTCGCTCAGCACCATGTTCTCAAATGAGGAAACTGAGGCACGGTGACAGGCCAGGTGAACTGGCTTAGATCACCTGATACCTCACCAGGGCTCTCAGTCCCCACCCAGCACTCTTCCTCCATGGCCTCATGGACTGACCATGCACAGGTGTCTGAATGTTCCCTGCTGGGACCACCCTCGTGCCCACCCACCCTCAGTGATCCCACGGGACAAATCAGCCAACTCCCTTCCGGGCCTCTTAACTTGGCCCTTCTCACCATTTGAATCCTTCACCTTGAACATGGCCACAAAGTATATCCCTTGTCATGTGGTTTAGTTAAGGGCCCGGTTTTGATTTTCATGAGCCAAGTACATGTTTCCACTGAGAGTCCAGAGCTGGCACCCTCTACACCCATTTAGTTTGTTCCTCCTGAAAGCTGTCATTTTCTACTCCCGGCACTGATGTGCACTGGAAGTTCAAGTCATGTGTGTGCATGAGACCCTGTGTCCAAAGAGCAGTGTCCTCAGCGTCTGCTGATAGGGCTCTAAAGCCTAAGCCAAGATCCAACGTCTGCAGTGAGCAGGGAGTGTTGCATGTACACACTGTGGACAGAAACCACCATGGCCCCTCTGTCCTGCACAGTGCAAGGCACAGGGTAGCTGCTCAGAAATTGGGGCTCCCACGTTAGGTCATGGACTCGGCCACTCCACAATACAGGGATTATGTAGCAATTTTTGCCTAATTAGCTATCTCCCGCCTTGACCTAAGCTCCCTATCTTCATATCTATCCTATAGTTCCTTAATATTCCAAACAATGCTCTGTTGTGACTATGGCTATTTCCATTTCACAGATGTGGAAACTGAGATTAGAGATCTACCCCAAATTACCTCAATAGTAAATGCCTTTATCATAATGGGACTCAGTTTCTTTGACACCCCACCCCCCGATTTCATGTTCTGCTCACAATCTCCCAACTAATATGCCATTTTTTCCCAATAAAGAATAAATTAATGATCTGACTAGTTTAGACATCCAAACTCACTTCCACACCAACACTCAGAGTGTTGGCCATAGAGTCCTCTATCCATAGAGTACAGAGCAAAAAGGAGAATTGGAAAATATTTGGTTTTCTTAGACATCCAAACCAGAATGTTTTGGGGGGGGTGAAAGAAATTTTTTTTATTATCATAATTGTTATTATACTTTCCAAAATAAATAAAATTAACTAATCATAAATATTTCTTCATTGCCTTGAGGACATTTAGCTCTATCTATGCTTAAGTGAAATTATAGCAGGTCTTAGCCAATCATCTCATCTATCAGAGTAAAGCAACTGAGTCTTGTCTGGGATCCGTGCCTCATTTTTACTCATCAGATATTTATTGGATGTGCCAAGCCTTGTGTGTGTGGATGACCTGATGATGGAGACTGTCCTCACCCTTGAGAAAACACCCAGTCCAGGGAAGCCATGGAGCACAGCTCTCAGAAACAGGGCACCAGAACAAGAGAAGGAAGGCTAGGAAGCCATGCAAGCCCAGGGCTGACCAGCCAGGACTCCAGTGGAATGCAGCTGGCTACTGACTCTGAGGCCACCAAGCCAGACAAAGGGTATGGCAAGGACTTAGATGTCTTTTTTCCCTCCTCAGTGTCTGGAGTGGCCACTGTTCAAATGTTCCTGTGATGACAAAATGTCTTAGTTAGTCCAAGCTACTGTGACAAATTACCATTGACTGGATGACTTGAATAAAAACAATTATTTCTCACCGTTGTGGAGGTTGTGAAGTCCAAGATCAAGGCATTAGCAGATCCCGTGTCTGGTGAAGGCACTGTTCTGGATTACAGTTGCTCATCTTCTAGTTGCAGCCCCAGATGGCTAGAGGACTACCATATCTTTTTATAAAGGCATTAGTCCCATTCACAAGGGCTCCAGCTTATGACCTAATCACCTCCCAAAGGCCCTTCCTTCTAATACCGTCACAATGGGGTTAGGATTGCATCGTACGAATTTGGGGACCTACAAACATTTAGACTATAGCCCAGCCACCTTCATGGACCAGAGGCTAATCACGGTACCAGCCTTCATGCACCTATCATTTTAGCCTCCCATTTCTCCTCCCCCAGAGTGGGTCACTTTAAGGTCTTCATCCCTAACATTTTCCCTGGGTTGGAAAAGAACTGCTTCCTACCAAAGAAATATGTTATTGGCCGCTGCTTCAAACAAGAGGGTCTTCTACACTTACGGCCGAGTCTAACAGCATCCTAGCTAGGATCTTGGAGACTCGGGCATGAATCTTTAGAAGTCTGGATGGGCTGACAGCCAAGTGGCACCAGACACCTTCACTTCCCACTAACACTCAGCTCAGGCATCTGGAAGCTTGCTGGCCTCAGGGCGAGTCCATTGATTTATTTTTCTCATCTACAGAAATGTGAGTCTAAAATGTGGGCAATGGCATGTGGCACCCATATCCAAGAATCTTAGCCCTGGTGTGTGCAGCTCCTGCCTCCCTGTGGGTCCTAGAAGGCAGCTTAAGGCTTTATGCAAATTGGGATCCTTGCTGCCAGCCCAGGGATGCCAGAGAGCCTCAGATGGGCACACTGGTAACCATCCTGACATCTGATGCTGGGACCCTTCTAGGCAACTATTTTCACACAGAATAATCCCCTGAATTCAGCCATTGATATACTCGGGAAATATAACTAAGATGTAGTAGGCAGTGGGGACAGTTGCCTTTCAGGTGGAAAAAGCTCCTGACCCCTGTCTCTGTTAAGCAGCCAGACCATCCCGTGTGCAGGGTGCTACTGGTCATGCTCACTCTGCAGCAATGGCCTGATGATTAGAAAGCAGCATCCAGTTTAATGGCGGGGATGCCCTGGCAGACACCAAAGATGGAGTAATGGACAGGTGGCAGCCCTCCTGCTTGTTATCTGGGCCTTGGGAGAGACAGTACATCCCCACACAAGTCAATCCTTTGACAAGTACTGATGTCTGTAATAAGTGAGTCCCTGTGCTGGGCTCTGGGGAAGCAGGTGACACCAACACGCTGCCTCTCCTTGTGGAGTCCACCCCAGGTGGGAGACAAGGCAGCCAGATGAGCAGATCACCACAGTAAGGGACATCACAGTGAGTGAGCAAGGAACGCTAGGGACACAAATGAGAAGGATGCAGACGTGAAATCTGAAAGGCTCCAAGGAGAAGGTAACAATGGAGACGGGCTGTCGGGGAAAAGCCGAGGATCATCGGGTGAATGAGAAGAACACCTTCAGAGAGGCGGCTGATGTAATCCTCAGAGTCACGGACTGCAGACTCAGACTTTGTGGGATTAAAGGATAGGCCAGTTACTGCCTTGATGATGAGACAAGTTACTCTAATCTCCCTCTGCCTCAGTTTTCCCAACTGAAAAATACAATAGTTCTCATTAAATTAGGCAATCTATGTCAAAGCACGAGGCACAGTGCCTGGGAACTGGCAGGTGCCCAAGAAATGTCAACTATTATTGTGATGTGCAGAAGGAAAGGTGTGAAATATATCAGTGAGGCAGTGTGGCTTAGGGTTTTTGTACAAAAAGGAAGAGCCATAACTTTGGTATTGATCCCGTAGTCAATAGGCAAAACCAGGCACTTGCTAACCTGGAGTATGCCACACCAGACTGGGTTGGAGGCCATGGGCCTAGATGGAGGGAGGAGCCACTGACCTTGGGGCTTGACCTTGAGCCGTGTAAATGAGGTCAGAGAAAATGAGAAGAATACTGGCGATATTAGGAGGTGGCATCATCCGATTTGGATGACTGTGATGGTCGGTTTTATATGTCAACTTAGTTAGGCTACAGTCCTTAGACCTTTTAACCAAACACTAATCTAGGAGATGTTGTGAAAGTATTTTGTGGGAATGACTAAAATCCATAATCAGTTGGTTTAAATCAGGAGATTACCTTAGATAATTCGGGTAGGTCTGATTCAATCAGTTGAAAGACAGGGCAGAAAAGGCAGGACACAGCGGCTCACACCTGTAATCCTAACACTCTGGGAGGCCAAGGCAGGTGGATTGCCTGAGCTCAGGAGTTTGAGACCAGACTGAGCTAGCGCAAGACCCCGCCTCTAAAAATGGGCAGGTGTTAAGGCAGGCACCTGTTGTCCTAGCTACTTGGGAGGCTGAGGCAGGAAAATCACTTGAGCCCAAGAGTTTGAGGCTGCTGGTAGCTATGAGGCCACAGCACTCGACCCGGGGCGACACAGTGAAACTCTATCTCAAAAAAAGAAAAAGAAAAAGGAAACGTCTTCTTTCACAAGGGAGCTTCTGCCCATTCCCAAGAGTTCCAGGCTGCCCTTCCTGACAGTCTACGCTGTGGACTTCGTACTGGTCTGAGCAGCTTCCAACAGCATGTAAGACAATTCTTTGCAATAAATCCTAATACATTACCTTCTGCTACCCATTCTGTTTCTCTGTTTGAACCCTGACTGACACAGTAACTGACTGTTCTCTTAATGGATTATTATTCAGCCTTCTAAAGGAAGGAATGGCTGCCATTTGTCACAGTACGGATAAACCTAGAGGACATTGTGTTAAGGGGAATAAGCCAGTCACAGGACAGGTACTACATGATTCCACTCATAGGAAACATCTAAAATAGTCAAACTCATGGAAGCAGAGAATAGAAGGGTGGCGCTAAGAGGGAGGAGGAAATGGGAGTCATTGCTCAATGAGTACAAAGCTTCAGTTACGCTAAATAAGTTCTAGACATCCACTATACGATGTTGTGCGATAGTTAACAATATGATATGGTGCACTTAAAAAATCTGTTTGGTGCCAGGCACGGTGGCTCACACCTGTAATTCCAGCACTGTGGGAGGCTGAGGAGGGAGAATTGTTGAGCTTAGGAGTTCGAGACTTGCCTGGGTGAAAGTGAGACCCCGACTCCTAAAAAAAAAAAAAAAATGGAACAACCCAGCCGGGCACCACAGCGAGCACCTGTAATCCCAGGGCCTTCCAGAGGCTGAGGCAGCAGGATGCCCACAACCCTACTCTGAGGTTACAGTGAGCTATGATGCCATTGCACTCTGCCCAAGGCATAGGGTGAGACTCTGTCTCAACAACAATTAAAAAAAAAAAAAGCAAAGAAATAACAATAAAAAATAAGCAAGGAAATAAAAAAAAATCTGTTTGGAGTATAGATTTCATTTTAAGTGTTCTTAGCACAAGAAAAAATGGTACACAGGAAACTTTTGGAGGTGCTAGGTATGTTTGTTACCTTGGTCGTGGTGATAGTATCATAGGTGTACGCATCTGACCAAACTCATCGTATTGTATGCATCGTGTGTACTTTAAATATGAATTATACCTCAATAAAGCTGTTTTTTAAAAGTGGGGTTAAAAAAGAATCCCATGAGTTCCTAGAGATTCTCACAAAGCCTTGGCTATACCGTTGATCCCTGCCTCATCCTTATGCCAAAGTCTATAAAAATCTCTCTTTTATGCGGCTGCCTTTTCTGGACAAGGCCACATTCCTGTCTCTGCTGGCAGCTCTACAGAGCAGATCGCAGGGGTTTGGACATATCAACTCTGACATATGGATCATGCTCCCAGATTGGGGGGAGTGGGTGTTTTGTTTTGCTCCTAATATATATAGTTTTATAAGGTTCCTTTTATGTTAGGCTGACTCTTTGATCTCCCCAGGAAAAACTACCCACCCCCGCTCTGCTTCCAGAGTTTCTTTTAATCTACAAACATCACTGACCACCGCTACGGACCAAGGAGAGTTCTGCAAAAAGACGAGCTAAGCAGCATAATAGAGCGTGGAGTTGAGTGAGAGGACTGGGAACCACAGCCTGCTTTGCTGAAGCCCCTGCCCTGTGTGTGCTGATCACCGTACAGGCATCCCCAGCTCTGTGTTCCAGAATGTGCATCTAGCAAATGGGAAGGAGAGGCCCAGCTCTGCGCCAGGCTTGTGTCAGAAACTACCCATTTTAATTCTTGCAACAGCCTGAGGGGGAAAGACCCTGATCTCTATTTAGCAATTGAGGAAACTGAGGCTTAGGGAGTCGCTTAGGCTGGGTTTTCCAGAAGCAGATCCTAAGCTAAAAGTTCCTTTTATCCTGATGTAATTTCAAACTTAAATAAAAGTTGAAATAACAGCATGAGGAGCCCCCAGGTACTCTTTGTCCAGACTGACCAGTTGCTACACTTTGTTCTTCCAGTTTTATCATTCCTCTTCTCCTCCCATTCCATTTTTTAAATGAATCATTTGAAAGTAATTTGGAGACTTCATGCACCTTTGACAGTAAATATGTCAGGGACATTCCCTAATATTCCCTAACATAACCATGGTACAGGTATCCAAATCGCAAAATTTAACACTGTGGCAATACTATTACCTGCACTGTCCGTATTCAGATTTCATCAGTTGTCCCATTAATGTCTTTTATAAGCTCTTTTATTTTTCCTGGCTCAAGATCCAATCCAGAACCAGGGATTACATTTAATTATCATTTCTCTGTAGTTTCCTTTAAGATAAAATAGTTCTCAGCACTTTTTTTTCTTTTTGTTGTGTTTAACTTGACTTTTTTTTTTTTTTTTAAAGCACTGGCCAAGCATTTTGTAGAATGTCTGAGACAAAGAATCATGAAAGCATTCCCAAGAAGAAGCAGTGGGGTAGTGAGAAGTGGAACCAGGAAATGCAGATGGCCAGCAAAGGTGCAGTCTCCCCCAAAGTCCTGTGGAGGTCTAAGTCTGGCTCAGTCCCATAGACAAGCTCTATAAACAGTGCCAGTCACACCTCTGAGTCGTCCCAGTTGAGGGACAGTGGAGCTGAAGAAAGTATTCCCCCTGCACACAGCAATTCCTTTTAGCTCTAGCTATCCAGGGGCTAAGGAGTTTCTGCAGACAGAAGCCACACATGCTGGCTCTTGGCTCATGAACACAAAGCATTAAAAGGATCCAGGGGGATAAAGTGGGGGTGCTGGCAGTGTGCGCTACAAAGAGTTTTACTTACCCAGAATCACACAGCTTGCAAATGACCAAGGTAGAATTCCAGCAAGCTCTGTGCCATTGACCCACACTCCATCCCTAGAGAACTAAAATCAACTGGAAGCCTGGATCATCCAATATACCTGAGAAACAATGTGTCAGGCATCACTATCTTGAGGGAGAAATGTAGTGTTTGTAAAAAAATTTATAGTCACATTTCCTCTGTATTTTAAATGGAATGTCATGGGCTTTTATTTTCTTGCTATTTCCCATTTCCTTAAAATGTGTGCAACAAGTTTATATTTGTGTCATGATTAATAAAAGAAATCAACACGCTGCAGAGCACTCGTGTGACCATGGGGTACTCAGGTGATCAGACCGCACAGTGTCTGAGAGCTTGGGCTCTGGCACCAGACTTCATGGGAGCAAGCCTACCTGTGCCAGTCACCAGCTGTGTCACCTCCCTCTCAGAGTATCTGCTTAGCATCTGTAAGGAGTAGTAATAGTACCAACCCGGAGGTTGGTGGCAAGTTAAATGAGATAAATTGTATACAGCTCAATTAACATAGTACAGTGGGTGCTATGGTCTGTCTGAATGTTTGTGCCCCACACCCCAAATTCATATGCTGAAATGTTAAGCCCCAAAAATGGTATTAGGAAGTGAGGCCTGTAGAAAATGATTGGGTCATGAGGGAAGCTCTCTCATGAATGAAAATAGCCCCCAGTAGAAAAGGTCTGACAGAGCTTGGTCATCCCTTCCAACACATATAGACACAGGGACAAGGTGCCACTCATGAACCAGAAAAACATCCCTCACCAGATGCCAAATTTGCTGGCACCTTGATCGTGGCCTTCCCTGCCTCCAGATCTCTGAGAAATAAACTTCTATTGTTGATAATCTACCCAATCTATGGTATTTTTTTATATCAGCCCAGTGAACCCTCTATAAATGTTAACTATTTCATTAATACCCTCATTACCCCTGGGATGTGGTGAGTCTGCCCTGCCTGCATCTGACTCACCTTCATTCTCACCTCCTCTCAACCCCTGTTTAGCGCAGCCTGCCTGACACTCAGTACGTGAAACCTTCAGTGAGGGAGTTGATAGGAACCATGAGAATATTCAACCATGTCTCAGCTCAGGTCAGGAAAAGGGGCCATGAGGGAAAATGTCATAACACAAAGCCCTATAAGGGATGGACAGTTGAGCTGCCTACACCTGAGACGTTATTTCTTGCTCAGTCTTCATTCTCTTGAGGAAGGGTCAAGGCCACGTGAAAGACACAAAACCACATGCAAATCCTCCTTCCACATGTCACTCCCCTCCTCAGAACCTCTCAGCAGCTCCCTATTGTCCTAGAACTAAAAAACAGATTCCATGAAGGGCATCCATGGCACTTCGTGAACCAACCTCTCTCCTCCCTCTCCAATGATGTCTGCCATCTCCTCTGCTGCATTAACCACCCAACACATTTTCCTCTGTGCCACCTGAGTCTCATGCCTCTTCCCAAAGACACCATACAAGTTCATCCCTTTGTCCTTTGCACAAAGTTACTTCCTCTTTCTATAAGAAATTTCCTTACCATAAGCAGATTCTAAGCCAACCCCAGTGATCCTACCTTCTGAACTTGTGTGATGTCTCCATTTGAGTGTGGACTGATCCTAGTAACTTGCTTCTAGGTTACCAGAAAAAAAGAAAATGATGGAATGTCACCTCCGAGATTCAGTTACAGAAAGCCTCTGGCTTGTCTTGCTTATCCTTCCTGTTTGTTTGTTTGGTCTGATGGAAGTCAGCTCTCGTGTGTAGAGAGCCCCATGTGGGAAGAAAGTGAGGGAGCCCTCTGGTCAACAAGTGAGGAACTGAGACCCTCAGTACAACAGTCCATGAAGAATTGAATCATATCCACATCCACATGAGTGAACATGGACGGGAACCCTTCCCCAGTCAAACCTTCAGATGAAACCTCAGAGCCAGCCAACAGCCTGATTCCAGCCTTGTAAGAGACCCTGAACCAGAGAACTCAATAAATCCACACCCTGATTTCTGACCCACAAAACTGTGAGGTAGTAAATGTTTGGGTTTTAAGAGTCTAAGTTTTGGGGTAGCTTGTTACATAACAATAGATAACTGATATCATTTCAACCTGGGAAAGTCACATCCACTTACTCCAGTATCACTTGTCCTAAAAAGTCTTCTCCTGCTCCCTGCCCTTGACCTTGGCTGAGTTGGGTAGCCCTCCTGAGTGGTACCAGAGTGCCCTGTATTTTCCCCATCACAGGTCCAAACATAGCACTGCAATTTCCTGACAATTTTCTAGCCTCTCTAGAATGTGAGTCCATTGGAGCCAGGGACTATGTTTCATTCATGCCTATAACTCCCAAAACAAGCCCAGTGCCTGACACTCAATAATAATAATCATGATGCATAACATTTATTCACCAGTTACTGTATATCGAGCCAAATTTACTTCAGACTTTATTTCACTGAAGCCTCCAATTGAGCATCATTGAGCCCATTTTACTGATGTAAAAACTGAGGCTCATAAAGGTTATACAAGGAGCAAATGTGTGGCAGCAGCAGAAATTGAATTGACAATTTGACTCCAGATTTCTGGCCCTTGGAGTTACTGGTTGTTAACGGGCTGCCCAACTGATGACTTACGGTGTGACCATAGGATTGACTACAGACCCAACAGGACTGGATATTCATATGTCTGCCACACAGAGGAGTGAGAGCCTAATAACGTTTCAGAGATAAGTTAGGAGCAACAAAGTCAAGAATGGATAGAGCCTGGGAGAAGCTGGGATTGGATTTCCTGGAGAGCCTGACACAGAGGTCAAGACTGAATTTAGGGAGCAGAGTAGAGTGGTCAGGTTAAGGGACAGTGAGCCCTAAGTGAGCTTCCTACAGTAAGGATTATATACATTAAGTTTGGGGGGGGTCCCTGTCTTTTGTGTTACGATTCATTGTATTGAGTTTCTGGATATTAACTTGGTTGTGTTCCAGTGGAAGACAGATTTCTAAGCAATGTGGGGGATTATGGTGGGAGATGGGCAACATAAAACCCAAGATTATCTCTGTGTGTATAAAGACCAGGGAGTAGGTGAATAGAAAGTTTAGAGTTCCTCCTGAACAAATCAGCTGGACAGACACATGCCTAGGTCCGACTGCGTGTGATGGCAGATCCAGACCTCAAGATGAAACCCACCCAGCAGGTGATGTGTTGGTCAAAAGAGCAGAGGCAGAAGCTGAGCTGTAAAGTTGTCCCAACAGGCTAAGATGAGGCATGCCAAGAGCTTTCTATGGTCTCCCTGGGTGCCGGACCCACCAACAACCCAAAGAATTCTAGGCCTCATGCAGGCTTATCTGAGACCTCTGACAGCTGCTGCCCTTGTTAGAACAGACATCAGGAAATTAGGACTGACCTTGCAGCTAAGGTAAGTAGAGCTGAGTTTGAAGCTGGAGTTGCCAGTCCAACTCCTGAATTCTAACCACATTCCACAAGAAACGTAACTCAGTGCTCTTAGCCTGAGCCTTTGTCTCATGGCCAAGTTTAGAGTCCAACATCATCCTTCCCTAGGCTTTATCTATTCAATTATCCCAGCCAACACCAGTGAACTCCAGAGGCACCCACTGAATGCCGGACTTGTCCCTGAAGCACATGATGGCTTTTCACACTTCTACCCCTTCTTTTTCATACCAGTCCCCTGGGCTGATTTCTAATGAGCACCTACTAAGTGGCAGACACTGTGATCATTAACTCTCAGAGCACCTCTACAAAGAATCCGTATTATCCATTTCACAGATGAGGCAACTGGAGCTTTACGGCAGTAAGTACACTAGTGAAGGAAGAAAACATGCAGGATTCCAACCCAGGTCTATATGATTCCAGCTCATGCTCCTGGCATAAGTGCATGCAGGCTCTAGCCCACATTTCTCATCTGTAAAATGGGTTCAGCAATGCCTACTTCCTACAGTTGCTGTGAGTTTTCACTGCAAATCTATAAAGCCTTCAGCACAGGATCTGGGACACTCCATACATGCTAAGGAGGATTTGTAATAGAAATGGTATCACTCTTCAGCCCTCCTGAAAAAATCTGCTCATTGCTTTGAGGAAAAGAAAAAGAATGGGAAGGAAATAGGTATCCTTGGAACTCCTTAGCTCCTTCTCCCCAAGAGGGAAAACCACTCCTCAGCTCCTGGCTTCTCATTTTGTTAGAATCGGGGCCACACACAAGGCAGGAGCATTTGTTCAAGTATTAAAATCAGCCCATGGCCCTGCTATTAAACTCCCTGTGGGTGAGCTGGGTTAACCGGGGGGGCCTCATGTGATAAGTCATTAATCTCTGCATGTAATGCAAGAGCCGTACAACTTACTTCAGCCTTAATCTCCTGTGAGTTACAGCCTCTTCTGTGATTCATAAAACAAATCAATCACACCTCCCAGGCTCTCATCTATTTATTACCACTTTTTAAATGCTTGGAGAGGGAGAACCTGGTGAATGTTTTTCATCCCTTCCCCGTCCCGGCTGACCTCCACAGGTTGCAGGAAAATGGACTCTATGCCCCAACTTAAGCCACAGGCAAAGATTAGTTGAATTCTGGGGCTTGCAAGGAGCTGACAATTTGTGTCTGTAGCATCTGGAAGGCATCTCACTATTGCTCCAAGTAGGGACCAGGGCAGGCCTGGTTATCACCAAATTATGTCTGGCAGACTCATTAGTGTGGTGGTTTTAAAGTACAGCCACAACTTCTTTGACACTCCTCTCATTGAAAGATGGTATCTCTGTCCCCACCCCCTTGAATCTAGGTGGTCTTGTGACTGCTTTGCTCAGAAGTGGCAGACATGATGCTATGTGACTTCCAAGATTTATCATAATAGACAACAAAGTTTCCATCTCACGTTCCGGGACCCCATGTTACTATGTCAGGAGTCACAGCAGAGAAAAAACTTGCAGTCCCAGCTGAGTCCAGCTTCCAGCCATCCCTGCCAAGGCGTTAGGTGCATGGAATCAGACTCTCCACTCCTGTACCATTCAAGTCACCTTCAATATTTTGAGACTCCCAAGCTGAGGCCTCAGACAAGCCCCAGGGCAGAGGTAAGCCATCCTCACTGTGCCTTCACTGAATTCCCCATCTACCGAATCTGTACATATATTAAAATTGTTGTTTTCTATGGCACTAAGTTTGGGGTGGTTTGTTACACAGCAGTAGGAACTGTAACAATCAGCAAAGAAGCATAAGGGTAGCAGTGTAGTAGCAAAAAGGGGAAAGTAGCAAAAAGGGGAAGCACTCACAGTGCACCTGCTCTCTGACAGTCACTTTGCATAGTTTAGTGTTTCAATCAGTCCTTACCAAAATTCTACAAGTGGATTCTACTATCCCTACTTTACAGAAATAAAAATAATGGCTCTGAAAGACCAGGTAATTCAACCAAGGCCACATAGCAAAGCCAGAATTGATTCCAACCACACCCCTCCAATACACACATATCTGTTCCTCTGGCCACACTACCAAAAAGCTTTGGCTAAATAGCTGAGTACTTCAACTATTTTACCTAAACTTTCCCAAAGTAGTTCAGGTGTTTGGCTTTAATTACTTGAATATTTCAGCTATTTGGCTGACTTTGTTGGCGTTTTAGCAGTTTTCACTTGAATGATATATTGAAATTTGCTCATTAGTAGTGAGTATGATAAGGCTGTGGGCTCCTTAGCTTCTTGACCACAAGTTCAGGAGCAAGACAGAGGCGGAAATGCCAAACATGGATCCTCAGGCTCAAGCCTGGCAAGGAAAAGGACCTCGGTTGTAAGCCTTCCTCAGCCACCCACGTCCTCAGAACACTGTCCACAGGAGCAGCAAAGGGCAGGAGAGAGCAACTGGACATCCCTCTCCACCCCCTGCACCTGGAGAGTGTGTCCCTACCTTCTTCTTTCCAATAGTGTCAGCTTCAGACACAAGCCATGGCCTGATGGGTTTCATCTCCCAGTCTTCCCACAAGGAAGTTTCTTAATCACTGTTCTGTGTAAAACCACAGTCCAGCCTCATACCATTATGACGTAGAATGCTGCAAGGAGCAGCCCTGGGAGGGGACTTTGGGTAGACACCAGTGTGGTCACTCAATGTTCCTTCAAAGCGGAAACAGGGACAGCAAAGCCTGAGTGCAGAAAGGCAAGATGAAGATCTACAAACTCCAGCCATCGAGCCACACTGTCGTCCTGACCCAGCTGAGAACTTAGACCCCCACTCCAGGGTCTCACGATCCATCTACCCTCCAACTGGAGGGATATTTGCAAATAAATGAATCAAATCGCTGTCTACCCCTGATTAAAACCCTCTCGTAGTCTTTTCCGTGGAAAGTGCGTGCGGAGGGAAACCCAAACTCCACACTGAGTCTAGCGGAGAGTCTTAAACCCGGCATGGATCAGAATCATCTGCAGCGTTTGTTAAAACACAGAGTCAGTAGATCTGGGCTGGGGCCCCGGGTGCTGGTGCTGCTGAGAGCCACTAGCCTGCTGGGCTCAGCTCCTGTCATCTCCTGCTGGTCTTCAGCCTACCCTTTCCTAACCTGACTCTGGTTCACCACATACCATGCCACAAAGGCTCCTGTTGGGATTCATAAACCCACCTGTCTCCTGAGTGGTTGGGAGGGCCCACTCTGTGACCACAGTCCCCCCAGGCCTGACCCCTTCTCATCCTCCAAGGTCCCAATTGGCACCCTCAACCACAGCTTCCCATGGGTTTGCTTCTTAGCGCCACCCACCGTGAGGTGGGAATTACAGCTCTGTTTATTTGCTGGAGTCTCTCTGCGTATCTGTGTGAGTTTCCTGCCTCCGCTTGAGATCATAGGCTCTTTCCAACCGGAGTTAGTCTCAATCGCCTCTGCAACCCCAGCACCTGTGACATGCCAGGTGCTCAGAAACGTGTGTTAAGAGGCTGCAGCACCTTATTTCAGTCTCGTTACAGCCGTGGGAGAAAGGGATTACAAAAGCCATCTTACAGATGAGAAGAGGGAAGACACATGTCCAAGTCCAACAGCTGGGTACTGAGCCCAGGTCTGCGGACTCGGAAGGTGTTAACCAACTCTGTTTCCATGGGTGGGCGGAAGTAGGAGCAGCACTTCTGAGGGGAGTGGCCTGGACGTTAAGTACTAGAGAGCAGGAACTAGCAAGGAACAGGCAGGAAGTTCAGCCAGGGTAAGGACTTGAGCACCCTGCAGACACCCCAGCGCCCAGAGGGACAGTGAGACAAATGAGGGTGCTGAGCCAGCTCCCCACAGAGTTCAGGCAGCTGCTTCCTGGAGTGATGTGAGGCAGCTGCAATTCTACCTTTAGGTATGAAGGCTCTTCGACCCCCACCCTGTGTCAGCTCGTCCTCTTCTGGTCTCTCATTGGTCTGGGCAGTAGGTGGAGCAGACCCTGGACGCTGGGAAGGGGCAGAGTTCAGGGCGAAGGCTGATGCAGGGCATGAACCGGGTGGTGGGGGAGCTGCAGCGGGCTGGGAACAGGGACACAGACAAGGCTGCTGCCGGCTGGATCTGCCTCCTGAAGCCGAAGCTCCATGGTCAAAGTTCTTACACTCCATGGCATGAATGTCCTTCCCTGTTGTGCAATGATCATGCTGGCATTGCTCTAGAGGGCTGTGATCCAGGGCTCAGGCGCTCTTTAGGACTGTGCCCCAGCCTCATGCCCATCCATGGCTGTGTGCTATCTGGGCAGCAGTCCCGAGCCTGGAAGGAGGGGACCTGCTACTGTGGACTCCCACTGGGCACTAAAGCAGAAAGGAGGGGAGAAGGCATGACCTCAGCCTCGCTGCACAGTCTGGACACCAGCCTGCAAGGGAGGGCAAATGGTGAGAATGGGGCTATGAGCTTCATGGCAAAGGAGGCCTCCCACAGAATGCTGGGAAGAGACAGAGGAGGTGGACAGATGCATGGACAATCCCGCAGGCTCCCCAAGAAGGGAAGATTCCCCCAGAAGACAATGCACCTTTCCCTTAAAAGGCATAGGAACCTCTTTCTGCCTCTAGAGACAACTCAATGGCCAGCTGACAAGAGCTAAGAGGCTCTAGCTTAAAGACAAAGAAGAGGGTTAAAAAGACATTGCAGGCAGGCTGGGGACAGGGACCCAAGAGAATGCTCATCCTGTGTGTTTGTGTGCATGTGCATACACATGCGTGTACATGAGGGTGCACATGCCCAGATGTACCTGTGTGCTTGCACACACTCAGAAAATGGAAGGAGACAGGCAGAAATTATAACCCAGTTAAGGTAGGTCTAGAATCCAATAGTGGTCAGTAAAGAACAAAGACCAGTGCAAATCATTCATCAGTCCACTAAGTTATTGAACTTGACTATGTGCCAAGACACCTGGGTCACAGTAGGAAGCAGCACAGACCTTAAGCCCCACCTTCATGATGCTTACAGCACAGTGGGAACTGCAGGAAATAAGTTCATATGCTTCTAAGTATAGTAATGCAGATAACGGGGGGAAACTGGGCACTGTGGGGACGTGCCACGGGGCATTCATCCAGTCCTGGGAACCAGACAGACCTCACCCCAAGGAAGAGATACTTAAGAGAACAATGGGAGAAAAAGTAGAAGAAATTACCTGGGCAAAGTGACAGAGGTGCGGGAGGGAAGAACGACAACATTCTGATGGAGAGCGGAGAGTGAGCGTGCGGTGGTCTGAGATAAAGCCAAGACAAATTAGAAAGAGTCTCAAAGAAATAAAAGTAGTAATTATTCCTTTAAAGCACACACTCAGACTAGTTTAGCAAAATGTTGCTTTAATTATATCTACCTTAATGAACAGATAAAAACAGTTTGTAATTAGTTCTGTAATTGGTTATGTGAAAAGAGATGCTTCCTTGAGTTCTAAAGCATATGTCCCGTAGACAATTTATGAGAAAAAACAAGATGTTTCTTCAAGTACTAAAGCATGTCGCCCTAAAGAGCTGTCACATTCCAGAGTCCTGTACCATGACATCTTTTTATCATGAGTTCTACAAAGGTAGACCATATCCTAAGTCAGCTCTGGATCTGAAACCAAAATAAAAATGTTAAAAAGCACTTTTGTTCTTGTTGTTTACTTTAGATATGAGTGCCTCTGTGTATGGCCGAACAGACAGAACTGAGTTCAAATCCTTCTGTCACTTATGAGCTCTGTGACCTTGGGCAGGTTCCTTAACCTCTCTGACACTCAATCTTTATAATGGGGAGGATGATAGTACCCCTTCAGGGAGTTGCTATGGAAACTAAGCAAGGTCACTCACACAAAGTGCCAAGCACAGTGCGTGGCACATAGAAAGCATTAAATAAATGCTGACTGTTACATGGACCCATACACATTATGTTAATTTGCTATTTGCTACTGCTGGCATAACAAAGTACTACAAACTTAGAAGCCCAGACAATATATCCTATCTTCCATTTCTCTGGGTTAGAAGTCCAACAGGGGTCTCAGGGTCTCGTCAGGTGATGGCAGGGCCTCCTGCTCAAGGGGCTCTAAGAAAGATCCACTTTCTTGCTTTTTCTGTCTTCCAGAGGCCACCACATGCCTTGGCTCAGAACCTCTTCCTCCAGCCGCCAGGTCAGCAATGTCACATCTCTCTGCTGCTTCTCCCCTAGTCACATCTGCTTCTGACCACAGCTGGGAAAGTTTCTGCAGTTTTCGGGATTGACGTGATGAAGTTGGGCCCACCCAAATAATTCAGGATCATCTGTCCATCTCAAGGGCCATAACATTAATCACTCTGCAAAGTACTTTTTACATGTAAAGAAGCAAGTTCACAGGAAGGAAAGAGGGGGAGAAGGGAGGGAGGGAGAAAAGAAGGAAGGAGGGAGAGAGGAGGAAGGAGAGGAAATAGGGGAGGAAAGAAAGGAGAGACATGGAGAAAGGGAGGGAAGGAAGGAAGAGGAAGGAGAGGGAGGAAGAAAGAAAATGATACAGAAAAGAAGAGAGGAAAGGAGAGGAGGGGGAGGGAAGGGGCGGGGAGGGGAGAGGAGAGGAGAGGGGAGGAGAAGAGAGAAGAGGAGGGAAGGGTAGGGGAGGGGAGGGGAG
>CAUYQV010148160.1:0-31262 GCA_963574575.1 Galagoides demidoff | reverse complement strand
CCCCCTGGGTAGAGTGCCATGGCATCACAGCTCATAGCAACCTCCAACTCCTGGGCTCAAGCGAGTCTCCTGCCTCCGCCTCCCAAGTAGCTGGGACCACAGGCGCTCGCCACAACGCCCGGCCATTTTTTGGTTGCAGCCCTCATTGTTGTTTGGCGGGCCCGGGCTGGGGATTCGAACCCGCCACCTTAGGTGTACATGACTGGCGCCTTAGCCGATTAAGCCACAGGCGCCGAGCCCTCTTCAAAGATTCCTGATGGAAAGAGAAATCCTTGGGATGATGGAAAAGACTCAAGCTTTTCTAGGAAGAGGGGGTTGGACTGGATTGATCTTGCTTGTAAGGATAAATAAATCTAATAACAACAGATGTATGCATATGTGTATTTATGTCCATCATGTGAACACACATAGCTGTCATGTTTTCTTTCTCAAATTTTATGCCAGGGTCCACCCGTAGAACTTGTGTCATCTTCTTACTCATCTGCTTCCAACCTCTTTTCATTTAGAAACTCTTTTATACTGCTGCCCTATGATTTGTCTAACTAATGCTTGTTAAAACTATCTGTGATGAAGGGCCAGTTTCTTAAAATCTCAGTCTGTTACAGACTGATACTTTTGTAGAATACAATATAAATTAATTAATTGAAAAGCAAAATTTAAAATCCCCAAAGATTATAAACTACAAGCCCAATTTTGTAATTATCAGATTTAAGTGACGTAAAATTACTGGCAGATTGCTATAAAGTTTCTAAAGTACAGATATATGTTTTGTTCATTGTTTCATTTAACAGAGCATAAATTACTTTAGAGTAAAGCCTGATTTTTAACCTAACCATAAGAATGTCTAGAATATAGCAACATGGATACCCAAACAATAAAAAGTATGTAAGTAATTGTCTGCCTGTCTAAGAGTATATGTGTATGGGGAGATAAAGCATAGGTGTCTATGTAAATAAGACATAGCATAGGATGAGCATAGGTATCTAAGATAAAGCATAGGTGTCTATGTAAATAAGACTGTCTTTTACTATGGGAATTTGCATTCACTCCCTTTTTTCCCATGCCCTGCTTTCTTCTACTTTCTTACTAGGCCTATCTCCAATAACTCTGGACCCTAAAACAGCTCACCCAAATTTGGTGCTCTCCAAAAACCGAAAAAGTGTGTGGCATGGTGACCTCAAGCAGGCGTTGCCTGATGATCCAGAGAGGTTTGACTCAAGTGTGGCTGTGTTGGGCTCAAAAGGATTCACATCTGGAAAGTGGTACTGGGAAGTAGAAGTAGCAAAGAAGACAAAATGGACAGTTGGAGTTGTCAGAGAATCCATCATTCGGAAGGGCAGCTGTCCTCTAACTCCTGAGCAAGGATTCTGGCTTTTAAGACTAAGGAACCAAACTGATTTAAAGGCTCTGGATTTGCCTTCTTGTAGTCTGAAGCTGATGGACAACCTCAACAGGGTGGGCATATACCTGGATTATGAAGCAGGACAAGTGTCCTTCTACAATGCTAACACCATGATGCACATTTATACCTTCAGTACCACTTTCCTGGAGAAAGTTTATCCCTACTTCTGCCCCTGCCTTAATGATGGTGGAGAGAATAAAGAACCATTGCACATCTTACATCCACAGTAATTGGTCATACTATTGTATAAATTCAGAGTGATATTAAAGAGGTATTGAAATAGTTTACCAGTCTCACTGGATTCTCTTCCCAATTTATGGGGAACTCTGGAATAATGAAGAGAGGATTCATAAATCAAATTTCATTCTCAATATTCTAAATGGATTTTGCTGGAGCCTTTCAAGATTTCATTCTACTTCCCTGGGGTCTTCTATGATAGAGGAACCACTCTCTTGAGAGTCATCATCATGCTATTGTTACTGGAGCAAACTACAACTTCAGTTTGTGATGCCTGAGAACCCTTTTCAGATGTGCCCAGGAATTCTATCATGCTGTCATTATTCTCCAGCATAATAACTCTTAGTAGATGAATTTTTAGATGTGTACAGTCTTCCTATTTAATTATCTTTTGGTATAAATTTTCATCTCATTTCTTTTCTAGAATTTGTTACTATAATTCTAAAAATCTGCTTCAGAGGCTTAAAGAAAGTGTGAGAAATGGTCTGGGCTAGCTTTTAATCTTGTTTTGAATTTTCTCAAGATACTTCTTAGTCTAGCAAATCTGAGTCTTTCTCTTTCTTTCTTTCAGTTCCTATCCCCTGCTTTATCTTTCTATAGAAGCCCGTGTTTTTCTATACTCCAATACAGTAGGCCTTTTATAGTTGACCATTTCCCTACATTGACCACCTTCTTAAGTTGACCTAATTTTCATAGACTGGATATGCACCATATATGCTCAATGGAAGTTCCTTATGTTGACTGTCTTTGTAGGTTGACCCAGTTTGTTATAGTCCTTTGAGTGGTCAATTTATGGAGGTTCTATTGTACATTTAAGTATCTCCATCTACTTTTGATTATGTCCTTCCTTTTTCATTATTCCTGCCTATAATTTAAGTAGGACTATTTTTCATCTTTTCTCTCCAAGGTACTCATCCTCCAGCTTGTTCCTTCTTTCTAAGTCTAAAGTTCTTATTTTCATTCATCTCAGCAGTACTCTTGATGGGCTGTCCCTATTTCTTTTCCCTGGACGTGTCCCCATATAAGTGGCCTTCATTTTCTTTTCTTTTCTTTTTTGAGACAGAGTCTTATTTTGTTGCCCTCGTTAGAATGCTGTGGTGTCACAGTTCACAGCAACCTCCAGCTCTTGGGCTATGGTGATTCTCTTGCCTCAGTCTCCCAAGTTACTGGGACTACAGGCGCCCTCCACAACGCCTGGCTATTTTTGTTGCAGTTGCCACTGCTGTTTTAGCTGGCTGGGGCCAGGTTTGAAACCATCACCTTTGGTATATGGGGCTGGTGCCTTACCCACTGAGCTACAGGCACCACCCAGCCTTCATTTCTATAGCTGACAATTTTAGTGAGACTTTTCATGGCCTATGACATTATAACTTTTGGTAGGGCAGAAGCTCATTATCTCATCTGTCATAATGTGAAAAATAATGCATATACAACAGCTAATATTCATGTAGTATTGGCATATACTACATGCAGACATTTTTAACTGCTGATTTGGAGAAACAGCCATGACATGATTAAGGCTACGTTCTTCAATTACATTGTTTTTCTGGCTGGGCAGTGGTGGCTCATGCCTGTAATCCTAGCACTCAGGGAGGCTAAGGCAGAAAGATGTTTTGAGGTCAGTAGTTCAGGACCAGCCTGAACAAAAGAGAGACTCTTGTCTTTACTAAAAATAGAAAAATTAGCCCAGCATGGTGGCTTGCGTCCCAGTTACTTGGGAGGCTGGAGCAGGAAGATTGCTTAAGCCTAGGAGTTTTAGGTTGCTGCAAGCTAGGCTGAGGCCATGGCACTCTAGCCTGGGTGACAGAGCAAGACTCTGTCTCAAAAAAGAAAAAAGAAATTACTTTGCTTTTCAATGAATAACTTTAATTAGAATGTAGTAAGGAGCCAGAACATTTTTATGCCTGGAACATTGCTTGATATTTTGAAAGGCATAATAGAAGCCTAAAAAGAAAAAGGAAGGCATGTTGATAGGAAACATAATTGGGCTAAAACTTAATTCACTTCTAAGGTATAAGTGACAACCAATAAGAGCTCTGTGTTCAGGGTGGAGGGTCATCATAGCTCACTGCAACCTCAAATTCTTGGGCTTAAACTAATCCACTTGCTTCAGCCTCTCAAGTAGCTGTGACTGCAGGCATACACCACCATGCCCCACTGATTTTTCTATTTTTGGTAGAGATGAAGTCTTGCTATGTTGCTTATGCTAGGTTCATCCTCCTAGGTACAAATGATCCTCCTGCCTTGGCCTCTCAAAGTGCTAGGAATTCAGCATGAGCCATGGTCCCCAGCCTTAAAATACATTACTTCTTTTTTTCCTTTGTTTTTGTTTAAAATATATTACTTTTTATAATGCAAGTGTTCTTAACTCTGGATTGCACATTAGGTTCATCTAGAGGGCTTTATTTTTCTTTAGTTTTTCATCTAGGGGGTTTTAAAAAAAATACATGTCTACACCCCACCCAAGACCAATTAAATAAAAATCTCTTAGCAGGTGGGGCCCAGGCAGTTACAGTTTCTAAAACTTTCAGGTAATTCTGATGTATGGCTGGGGCAGAGAACTACTGAATGAAAGAAACATACTTTCTTCTTTTTTCACTTTGTTTTATAATAATCCAAATTTTCAAAAAAGTTGCCCATTTGTATCATATACTCTCCTCTTAGAGTCACTAATTATTAATACTTTGCTATATTTGATTGGTCTCCCTCTCCTCAAATCTAATCCATATGATTGTGTGTGTATATATATTATTAATGTTATTTTTGCTGAACCACTTCAGATTAAGTTGCAAGAATCATAATCCTTGCCCATAAATACATCTGTATCTCTTGAGAACCAGATATTCTTATAGTCATAGCAGTAAATTACAAAATTCAGAAGCTTTAACATTGATACAATATTTCAGCTAATGTACACTGCATGTTCAATAAGTAAGTATTTCTAATAGTGGGGTTTTAGGCACTGTGGTAAAGAATTTCAAGTAGTATGACAAAGAGTTTGGGGAATAGAAGAGGGCCTAATTGCTGCTTCTTAGAATTCTAGACAATTAATCTCTGAAGTCTGTCTTGCTACAGAGTTCAGAGAAAGGGGAGGTCAATATTTACCAGAATAGGAGGAGAAAATTCTAAAGAAAAATTGTGATTAAGTTGGAGATAGTGAAAGATGGTTGAGAATAAATATAAATTCTAATCAAAGTTGGAAAATTGGTCACTTCAAAGTGGGCTCATGCAGTTGTGAAACTAAGAGCTCTTAACACTGTGATGAAATATAGATGTTCTCTATAGAACACTATAACACTAAATTAGTGCTATGTTTTCCTAAGAAGTATAAGACTTAGCCACAAAATAATAAATAAATAAATTAAAAGAAAAAGAAAAACAATTCTGGAAACAAACGTCTTAAAAATGAATATGGTGATGATTGCATCATGGTATAAACCAAAACTGAGCAAACTGTACACTTAACAATGGGCAAATTTTATAAGATGTAAATTAATTATACTACAATGAAGCTGTTTTTAAAAAAGGTAAAAGAAAAAAGTGAATATTTTATTCAGGTGACCAAGGGAATAATGGCAGATCATAAGTGTACACATATTTTTCAAAAATCCTTAAGTGTCTCCCTTAATACTTTTTCTGACATTCCAGCTTCCCAGTATTTGCCTTAACATGGATGACACAAAATTATTTTCCCACAGTTTTCTCAGATAAGTGGTTATTCTATACTGAATAATTTGAATAATCCCTCTAAACAGAACTCAGACTATAACATAAGGGATAAATTCGTCTAAGGAGTATGAATTGTAAAACACCAATAGGGAACCTTCCAGGTAGAAACACAGGGACCATGAGTGGGGCTGTCCTATGTATTGCTGTCTCTTGGGTGACAAGAGAGGAGGCCCATGGCAAAAACATCCTGTATGTCAGAGGGTAAATGTGTTAGCATTCACTGAAGTGAGAAACTCAGAAGGTGAATACCTCAAACTTTCCTTGAACGAACTGAACTTTTAGAATAGCTGTGGTAATGTCATTGCACAATTATATAAATAATACAACTGAGATATTGGAAAATCAAAAAATGGTAAGACTAGATTACCAGATATTTCCAAGCAAAGAGATACTTTAGATAAGTTATCAGGTAAATAAAGATGGTTCATTCAATGTCACATATTTGTTTAACGTCTTTATTTTTTTTTATTAAATCATAACTTTGTACATTGATGCATTTATGGGGTTCAGGGTACTGCTTCGATATACAATGTGAAATGCTTATATTGAACTAAATAACACTCCATCACAATTATACTAATTTCTTAATAGTTTTGAAGTGTACCATTACATTATACACATCACGTGAGGTCCTCCAAATGCCCTCCCTCCTTTCATATCCCCCTCCCCTCCCCTCTCTCTCCTCTTTCCTTCTACCTTCTAGTTATGTCTTGCCATTCATATGGGTGTATAGGTGATTATATAATGATTTCATAGTAATATTGAGTACATTGGATATTTCCCCCCCATTTTTGAGATACTTTACTAAGAAGAATATGTTCCAGCTCCATCTAGGTAAACATAAAAGATGTGAAGTCTCCATCTTTTTATGGCTGCATAGTATTCCATGGTGTATATATATCACAATTTGTTAATCCATTCATTGGTTGATGGGCACTTGGGCTGTTTCCAAGTCTTGGCTATTATAAATTGGGCTGCAATAAACATTCTGGTGCAAATGTCTTTGTTGTAAAATAATTTTTGATCATCTGGGTATATACCTACTACAGGAATTGCAGGATCAAATGGTAGGTCTACTTTTAGTTCCTTGAGTGTTCTCCAAACTTCTTTCCAAAAAGGTCATATTAGCTTGTATTCCCATCAGCAGTGTAGAAGCATTCCCTTCTCTCTGCATCTACACCAACATCTGTAGTTTTGGGATTTGTAATGTGGGCTAATCTTACTGGAGTTAGATGATATCTCAAAGTGGTTTTGATTTGCATTTCTCTGATGATTAAGGATGATGAGCATTTTTTCATGGGTTTGTAGGCCATGCACCTATCTTCATCAGAGAAGTTTCTGTTCAAGTCTCTTGCCCACAGAGAAATGGGGTTATTTGTTCTTTTCTTATTGATTAGCTTGAGTTCCCTGTAGATTCTAGTTATCAGACCTTTGCCTTTGTCTTAAGCATAACCTGCAAAAATCTTCCCCATTCTGAAGGTTGTCTATTGCTTTACATAGTGTGCTCTTGGCTGTGCAGAAGCTTTTTAGTTTGATCAGATCCCAGTAATGTATTTTTGGTGTTGCTTCAATTGCCCAAGGGGGTCCTCCTCATAAAATATTCTCCCAGGCCAATTTCTTCAAGTGTTTTTCCCTCACTCTCTTCTAGTATTTTTATAGTTTCATGTCTTAAGTTTAAATCTTTTATCCAGTGAGAATCAATTTTTGTTAATGGTGAAAGATGGGGGTCCAGTTTCAGTCTTCCTCAGGTGTCCAGCCAGTTCACCTAGCACCATTTGTTAAATAAGGAGTCTTACCCCACTGAATATTTTTGATAGGCTTGTTGAAGATCAAATGATAAGTAGCTAGGTTCATCTCTTGGTTCTCTATTCTGTTCCATAAATCTACCACTCTGTTTTTGTGCCAGTACCATGTTGTTTTGATCACTGTAGAGTTATAGTATAGCCTGAAGTCCTGATTTGTTCTTATTTCTGAGTAATGTATTCAAGTTTTTTTCTGATTCCATATAAGATGAAGTACTATTTTTCCAGTTCTTTCAAGACAATGGTGCTTTAATAGGCATTGCATTAAATCTGTAGATTGCTTTGGGTAGTATGGACATTTTAACAATGTTGATTCTTCCCAGCCATGAGCATGGTATGTTTTTCCATTTGTTAATGTCTTCAGCTATTTCTTTTCTCAGAGTTTCATAGTTCTCTTTATAGAGATCTTTCATGTTCTTTTTAAGGTAAATTCCCAGATATTTCATCTTCCTTGGCACTACTGTAAAAGGAATAGAGTCCTTGATTGTTTTTTCAGCTTGACAATCGTTGGCATATATAAAAGATACTGACTTGTAAATATTGATTTTGTATCCTGAGATGCTGCTGTATTCCTTGATCACTTCTAAGAGTTTTCAAATTGAGTCCCTGGGATTTTCAAGGTCTAGGATCACATCAGTGAAGAGTGAGAGGTTTTTGTTTTTTGTTTTTTTTTTTAGTTTTGCTTTTAATTTCAGCTGGCTTTCACTCATCTGAATTTGAAGGGGTTTTTTAAAAATTTTTTTTCTTTCTTCCTTTAGCAATTCTCTTGCCCTTTGCCTTCCAAGTAGCCCACCACAACGCTTGGCTTTTTTTTTTTTTTGGTAGAGATTGGGTCTGACTCTGGCTCACTCTGGCTCATGTTGGTCTCATGCTGGTCTCATTCCGGTCTCAAACTTCTGAGCTCAGGTGTCGACCCACCTTGGCCTCCCACAGCACTGGGACAATAGGCATGAGGCCCAAAGAGTGAGAGTTTGATCTCCTCTGACCCTATTTGGATACCCTTGATTGCCTTCTCTTGCTTGCTATGGCTAAGACTTCCATTACTATGTTGAATACCAGTGGAGACAATCAGCATTCTTGCCTCATTCCTGATCTGAGTGGAAATGTTTTCAATTTTACATCATTCAATATGATATTTGTTGTGGGTTTGCTGTAGATGGCCTCTATCACTTTAAGAAATGTCTCTTCTATACCTATTTTCTTAAGTGTTCTGATCATGAAAGGATGCTGGATATTATCAAAGGCTTTTTCTGTGTCAATTGAGAGAATCATATGGTCTTTGTTTTTTATTTTATTGATGTGATGTATCATATTTATAGATTTGCATATGTCGAACCAACTTTGTAACCCTGGAATAAAACCTACTTGATCATGGTATATAATTTTTTTGGTATGGTGTTGAATTCTGTTTGCTAAGATCTTATTGAATATTTTTACATCAATATTCATTAATGATATTGGTCTATAATTTTCTTTCTTTGTTGGATCCTTTCCTGGTTTGGGTATCAGGGTGATATTTGCTTCATAGACTGTGTTGGGAAGTGTTCCTTCTTTTTCCACACTTTGGAAAAGGTTGTATAGTATAGATACTAGTTCCTCTTGAAAAGTTTGATAGAATTCAGGTATGAAGCCATCTGGTCCTGGACTTTTCTTTTTTGGGAGATTTTGTATTGTTGATACTATTTCAGTGATATAAGTCTATTCAAGATTTCTAATTCTTTCTGATTGAGTCTAGGAAGGTGGTGTGCTTCCAGATATTAGTCCACTTCCCTCAGATTTTCATATGTCTGAGGATAGAGATTTTTGTAGTAATCATTGAAGATTTTTTGAATTTCTGAAGTGTCTATTGTTATTTCTCCTTTATTGTTTCTGACAGATGATATTAGAGATTTTACTTTTCTATTTCTGGTGAGGTTGGCCAAAGGTTTATTAATTTTGTTAATCTTTTCAAAAAAACAACTTTTTGTTTCATTGATCTTCTGAATGATTCTTGTTTTCAATTTCATTTAATTCTGCCCTAATTTTAGTTATTTCTTTTCTTCTGCTGGGTTTGGGATTGGAATGTTCTTCCTTTTCCAGTTGCTTAAGATGATCCATTAAGTTATTGGCTTCCTCTCTTTCTATCTTCTTAATGAAGACTTCCAATGCTATAAATTTTCCCTCTAAGGATTATCTTCAAAGGATACTGCACAGGTTTTGATAATTTGTGTCTTCACTATCATTTTGTTCCAAAAATTTGGTGATTTCCTTCTTAATCTCATCTTTGACTCAGCTATCATTCAGCCTAAGATTTAGTTTCCATGACTTTAAGTATGAGGATTCCTGTTGCTGTTGAGTTCAACTTTTATTCCATGGTGGCCCAAGAAGATATAAGGAATAATTTCTATACTTTTAAATTTGCTGAGGTTAGACTTTTGTCCTAGGATATGATCTATTTTGGAGGACGACCTATGGGCTGATGAGAAGAATGTATATTCAGTTTTATTAGGGTGAAATGTTCTGTAGAGGTCTGTAAAATCTATTTGTTCTAGGGTGAGGTATAAGTCTAATAGTTCTTTGTTTAGCTTCTTCTTGGAGGATCTATCCAAAACTGTCAGTTAAAATCTCCAACTGTTATAGTGCAGGAAGATATCAAGTTGTTCATATCCATTAGGGTCTGCTTTATGAATTGAGGAGCATTCTGGTAGGGTGCATAAATGTTAATTATCAAAATCGCTTCATGTTGGGTGTTTCCCTTGACAAATACATAGTGACCTTCCTTATCTTTCTTTATCTTTGTTGATTTAAAGCCAATTGTATCTGCTACTAAAATTGCAACCCCTGCTTTTTTCTGATTTCCATTTGCCTGTAATATATATGTCGATCCCTTCACCTTGAATCTATTTTTATCCTTTGAGGTAAGGTGAGCTTCTTGTATACAGCAGATATCCGATCTGAGTTTATGTATCCAATCAACCAGCCTGTGCCTCTTTAGAGGACAATTTAAACCATTCACATTAATTGAGAGAATTGATAAGCCTGGTTGTGTTTTGGGTGTCATGATTTTCGGATGTCCAGTGGACATTTTTAATCTTTTCACCACTGTGGAAGTTGGGTTTTATTCAAAAATTTCTGGGTGAGTTTACTTTGGAGGTAGAACATTGCACTAGCTGTTGTGGAGGATGGGTCTGAGAATATCCTGGAGAGCTGGTTTATTTATGGCAAAATTCTTCAACATTTGTATGCCATTAAAGTATTTGATTTCTCCATCACAAACTGAAACTCAGTTTAGCTGGATATAGGATCCTGGGCTGGAAGTTGTTTTGTTTTAGGAGATTGAAGCTCAATGACCACCTTCTTCTGGCTTGAAACATTTTGGCTGAGAGATCTGCAGTCATTCTGATTATTTCTCCCTTTGTAGGTGATGTTTTTCTTATGTCTGGCTTCTTGCAGAATTTTCTCCTTTGTCTTAACTTTGGCAAAGTTAATCACAGTGTGTCTAGGAGATGCTTTGTTTGGATTGAGTCCTGCTGGGGTTCTGAAACTGCTATCTGAAGTTCTGTATCTCTTGCAATGTTTGGGAAATTCTCCTCCAAAATCTCTTAGAGTAGAGCATCTGTACCTTTAGGGCCATCCTCTTCTTCAGGAATTCCTATAAGACAGATATTTGATCTTTTGGATTGATCCTACAACTCTCTCAGGGAATGATCAGTTTTGCTTTCCATTTGTATGCCTCTTTGAGTGTCTGGGAATGTTGAAAAGCTTTGTCTTCAGTTTCAGAGATCCTTTCTTC
Organism: Galagoides demidoff; assembly: GCA_963574575.1. Taxonomy (NCBI): domain Eukaryota; kingdom Metazoa; phylum Chordata; class Mammalia; order Primates; family Galagidae; genus Galagoides; species Galagoides demidoff. The sequence goes on along the minus strand of CAUYQV010148160.1, from coordinate 20,320 downwards.
TGCCTGGTCAACTCTATTACTGAGGGATTCTACTGTATTTTGGAGTTCCTCAACAAACTTTTTCATTTCCTTGAGCTCTGCTACCTCTTTTTCATTATGTCCATATCTTTGGTGACTTTGTCTTTGAATTCATTAATTTCTTGACAACTTTAGAACCACTCTTTGGAATTCAATTTCTATCTTTTCTTCCATTCTATTTATTTGCAATCCATATTCTGAATTTGACTTCTGACGTTGCTGCCATTTGTCTATGCATGGCATCTTCAGTTGTATCTCCTTTGTCATTTCTTGGGGGAATTGATCTACTCTGGTTATTCATATTGCCAGAGTTCTTCTGTTGGGTCCACACCATGTTTATTTTCCACTATTTGGTTATTAGAACTGGTAGAGTGAGATTGAATTGGAGTTCCCAGATAGTAGAGATAGCCCCTTACCAAAGTGCTAGGCTTTGTAATTGTGGCTTATTTCCTACAATCTTACAAAGACAGCTTTCAGAGTTTTGGCTGGAGACTCTGAGGACCTATTTGGTGAGATAGTGCAAGCTAGTTCTGTTTTGATATCAGCCAACCTCTACCCTATCCTAGAAACCACAGTATTAGGTTTAAATAGCAACTGTGAAGAGATATAAACAGCTGCAGCACCCAGCCCCCATTCTTCAGTTCTTTTCTGCTACATAACTTCAAAGGTCAAGCTCAGAATGTCCCTGAGTGGACAGCCCCAGACGCGAGTGCATAAGAGGAAGAGTTGACAGACCAAAGAATAACTCAGACAAGTCCAGCTTGGCCAGTTAGATGAGTTTCGTGTGTGTGTTCCTGGGACGCACAGGAATTTCTTGCACGGGAGCTTCTTGCTATCAAAATACCCATCTGCCCACCCTGTGGTATTGCTTTAAATCTCTTCCCAATGAATAAAGCAAAATTTGTACATTGTATTGCTGTTTGTTCACAGTGAAACAAATCATACGGGCACAGACCATCATCATAAGCTGTCAGGCAACCAATGTTAATGATGTTAGGATTTTTCAACTAGGTGGGGATTTTAGTATTACAGTTAGCTAAAGGACACTATTGGCCAAATAAAGCAGCTCTAAAGCAAGCAGGGACAGTATGAACCAGCTGTTTAAAGATAAGAAAGTACATCAAAAATACATTACTGGGATCTGATCAAACTAAAAAGCTTCTGCATGGCCAAAAATACAGTAAGTAAAGCAAGCAGACAGCCCTCAGAATGGGAGAAGATATTTGGAGGTTATGTCTCTGACAAAGGTTAAATAACCAGAATCCACAGAGAACTCAAATGTATTAGCAAGAAAAGAACTAGTGATCCCACCTCAGGGTGGGCAAGGGACTTGAAAAGAAATTTCTCTGAAGAAGACAGGGCCATGGCCTACAGACACATGAAAAAATGCTCATCATCCTTAATCATCAGAGAAATGCAAATCAAAACCACTTTGAGATATCATCTAACTCCAGTAAGATTAGCCCATATCACAAAATCCCAAAACCAGAGATGTTGGCGTGGATGTGGAGAAAAAGGAACACTTCTACACTGCTGGTGGGAGTGCAAACTAATATGTTCCTTTTGGAAAGATGTTTTGAGATCACTTAGGGATCTAAAAATAGACCTGCCATTCGATCCTACAATTCCTCTACTAGGCACATATCCGGAAGACCAAAAATCACATTATAACAAAGATATTTGCACCAGAATGTTTATTGCAGCCAAATTCATAATTGCTAAGTCATGGAAGAAACCCAGTTGCCCATCAACCCATGAATGGGTTAATAAATTGTGGTATATGTACACCATGGAATAGTATACAGCCTTAAAAAAGATGGAGCCTTTACCTCTTTCATGTTTACATGGATGGAGATGGAACATATTCTTAGCAAAGTATCTCAGGAATGAAAGAAAAAGTATCCAATGTACTCAGCCCTATTGTGAAACCAATTTGTAGCTTTCATATGAAAGCTATAACCCAATTATAGCCCAAGAAGAGGGGGAGGGAGGAGAGGGAGGGGAGGGAAAGGAGGAGGATGGGTGGAGGGAGGGTAATTGGTGGGAACACACCTATGGTTCATTTTACAAGGGTACATGTTAAATTTACTAAGTGTAGAGTATGAATGTCTTAACACAATAACTAAGAAAATGCAGTGAGGGTGGTGCCTGTGGCTCAAGGAGTAGGGCGCCGGCTCTATATGCTGGAGATAGTGGGTTCAAACCCAGCCCCAGCCAAAAAGCTGCAGAAAAAAAGAAAGAAATTGCAGTGAAGGCTAAGTTAACCAGTTTGATGAAAATATTTCAAATGGTATATAAAACCAGCACATTGTACCCCACGATTGCATTAATGTACACAGTTATGATTTAATAAAAAAAATAAAGATAAGAAAGTGCTGAGGCACTGTAGAATGTGCTGGGTACTTTTCCAGGGGCCTAATAGTTATCCTGGTACCTGCTAAAGATACTTTGTTACAATTTTGCCAAGCACTTTCAAGTACCTAAAACATAATTTCAAAATATATAAAACAAAAATTAACAAATCTAGAAGAAGAAATTGATAAATCCACGAAGTATGAGATTTTTACACAACTTATCAGAAATTGATTGAAGAATTAGACAAGATGATTAAACTTGACCCAACAGATATATGAGGTTAGACGATTAAATTTGCAAACTCATCCTAGAGAAAAAGTGCTACATACTTCATTGCTGAATATCACTAGGCTCACCTTTGTAGTACTTCCCATGGGAAGCTATGCACTGGCACCAGTGTCTAGTTCACTCTTCAAAGTGATTTTGGAACTCTTTTCCTGGAATGGTCATCAGAGTTATCATTGTATGAGGGTGGACAATTAAGTTTGCAAACTTATTTTAGAAAAATTGTTTTGAAGGGTAGACTAGGCACTAGCCCGTATGCATAGCTTTCCAAAGGGGGTATTTCAAAGGTGATGGTAGTGATGTTCAGCAATGAGGTATGTAGTAGCACTTTTTCTAGGATAGGTTCACAAACTTAATTGTCATACTCCATATATGGTATGGAACACTGTACTCAATACTCTGGAACATCTAACAGCTTTAGAATATTCTTTCTAAACATACACAAGACAGTGATCATACAATTCAGTCATATGAAAAATGTCAACCAGTTTCAAAGGATTATAATCACATAGCCCATACTCTTGGACATATTATGCATATTAACCAGAAATCAATACCAAGATAATTAGAAAATTATATATATTTGGAAATTTGAAAATATTTTATGTTAAACAATAAGAAAAAATTACATCTCAAAAACACGTGGCACACAGTTTAAAAGGAAATATATAGCCTTAAAAGCACAGGTTTGGGGAAAAAAGGATGAAAACCAGTCATCCTACTTAAAAAAATCAGAAAAAGAACAGCAATTTAAAACTAAGGAAAGTGGAAAGAAATTATAAAGACCTAAAATTAATGACATAGAAAAGAAATATATTAATATAAAGGTAGTGACAACAATATCAGAAATTTGTTCTTTAGCAAAGGCTAATAAAATTGACAAACCTCGGGAGTCGAGGATGGGAGAAGAGTAGGGTGTTTGAGCAGCATATCAGCCTCCTCTCTTCTCTTCACCTCGCTCTCATGGCCTGCCTGCCTGCTTGCTGCCCAGAACATCTCCCACCATGGCCACCTCAGCAAGTTCCCACTTAAACAAAGGCATCAAGCAGGTGTATATGTCCCTTCCTGAGGGAACGAAAATCCAAGCCATATATATTTGGATGGATGGTACCTGAGAAGGTCTGTGCTGCAAGACCCGCACCCTGGACTGTGATCCCAAGTGTTTAGAAGAGTTACCTGAGTGGAATTTTGATGGCTCTAGTACTTTCCAGTCTGAAGGCTCCAACAGTGATGTGTATCTCATGCCCTCTGCCATGTTCTGGGACCCCTTCACCAAGGACCCCAACAAGCTGGTGTTCTGTGAAGTTTTCAAGTATAATCGAAAGCCCGCAGAGACCAATTTGAGGCACATCTGTAAGCGGATAACGGACATGGTGAGCACCCAGCATCCCTGGTTTGGAATGGAGCAGGAATACACACTGATGGGGACAGATGGGCACCCCTTCGGTTGGCCCGCCAGTGGCTTCCCTGGGCCCCAGGGTCCTTATTACCGTGGTGTGGGAGCAGACAGAACCTATGGCAGGGAGATCGCGGAGGCTCACTACTGAGCCTACTTGTTTGCTGGAGTCAAGATTGCCTGGATTAATGCCGAGGTCATGCCTGCCCAGTGGGAATTCCAAATTGGACCCTGTGAAGGAATCAGCATGGGAGATTATTTCTGGGTGGCTCGTTTCATCTTGCATCGCGTGTGAAGACTTTGGAGTGATAGCAACCTTTGATTCCACGCCCATTCCTGGGAACTGGAATAGTGCAGGCTGCCACACTAACTTCAGCACCAAGGCCATGTGGGAGGAGAATGGTCTGAACTATACTGAGAAGGCACCAGTACCACATTCCCACCTATGATCCCAAGGGGGGTCTGGACAATGTCTGGAGCCTAACTGATTCCACGAAACCTCCAACATCAACGACTTTTCCGCTGGTGTAACCAACCATAGGGGCACCATCCGCATTCGCCGGACTGTCGGCCAGGAGAAAAAAGGCTACTTTGAAGACCTTCGCTCATCTGCCAACTGTCACGGATCGGTGACAGAAGCACTGATCCGCACGTGTCTTCTCAATGAAACTGGCCGTGAGCTCCTTCCAGTACCAAAACTAAATGGACTAGACCTCCAGCTATGGAGCCCCTTCTGGTTCTCCATCCCACGTCAAATCTTCCCCCCTCTCCCACTTGTCCCAACTGTAACTCAAAAGAGTGGAATATCAAGGTCTTACTTTTATTCCAAAAAAAAAAAAATTGACAAACCTCAGGTAAGACTAAGAAATAAAAAGAAGGCACAAATAACCATTACCAAAAAAAAAAAAAAAAAAAAAAAAAGAACTATGACTAGAAAGCCTTGGAGACATTAGAAAAAGATAACAAGATTCTATGGACAACCTTATATGGATAATTTTGAAATTTTAGATTAAAAAGACTGAACACCAAACAAATCTAACATCACAACTGATGTGAAACTGTTAAAGAAAACCATGAGAATTTTGAGAAAACTAGAAACCTGGACACGTGGTATTTGACTATATTAAAGAAATACGTTTTAAGTGCAATAATGTTATCATAGTTGTGTTTTTTTAAAAAGTCCTCATCATCTTTCAGAGATTCAATGCAACGTTTATAGATGAAATGATAAAATGAGTTTTGCTACAAAATAATACTTGACGCTACAGAATCTGGACATATGCAATACCTTTGTTAATACTTAGGATTTCAAACTCTCAAGCTCCAGCGTCCTCTCTTGGGTCCGGCTGGCAGGCCCCAACCTCCCAGGAGAACTAGTCAGCGCAGTTGGGTAGGTAGTGACCGGCTTTCTTCCGAGTCCCTCAGGCCTTTCCCGCCCATTGCTCCTGAGGACCAATCATGGAACGGCCGTCGGACCCGGGACCAATCAGCGATCTCAGCTCTGGAAGCCGCTCTGCGGCCTAGCGCCTTAGGCGGCGCCATGTTTCAAGGGCAGAGCGGTTGGTTCTGCGGCAGCGTCAGCCAGGAGCTGAAGCAGTTCTGGGGTAGGAGGTGGAGTGGAAGGGTGGGTGAACAACGAAGGCAGCTTCGCAACTCCCCCTGGTGCCCGTATTCCTAGCGGTCTCACTCTGTGCTCTTGCTTCCACAGTGGCGGAAGGGGGAACGATCAGTGACTCGCGGGAGGCCGAATTCTTGTTCAGCTCTGATGCTTCGCACCCAGACACGCTGAGGTACCTGAGCGCTACTCGGCAGTGCCTCTCGTGTCGTGATGAGCCCGGAGTAGGGGCTGGAAATAGCAGCGCACTAGTCAGTGTTGCTGATAGGGCGAGGCCGGGATGAGCAGGTGTCAGTCCCCGACGTGCGTCGTGGTGGCGGTGCGGGAATAGACAGCTCCTCCTCCCCTCCCCGCCGCGGTGCGGGGCCGGCTGTTCAGACCCTTTTCCGAGTTCCGGCGTGTGCTTCCAGCTGTCTTTAGACATTAGACTCCACGTCGAAACCAAATCTCCTGATTACCCCTCATTCCTGCACCGGGTCCTGTGTTCTCCAAACTTAAAATCTTCACAGTCTCTTTTGAAGAGACTCTCCTACCCCAAATGGATCCATGTAATTGCTTTTCATCCTCACTGCCATTAACCTAGTAAGAGGTAGCTCTGCCTCTAGTCTGTCCCGGTCACAATGCTATTCAATTTCCTTTACAAAGCAGAGATGGGATCATGGCTCTTCTACCCTCCCTCTCCCACTTCCCTGCTGCTTACCTCCAGAGCCAGAGCTTGGCTAGCACCTACCTTCCTGCACATCTTCCTCTAATGTCCTTCCCCTCATCTCCACCTACAGGAAAGATGTTGCTTTCTTCCTGTATGTGAAGGCCACCTGCCTACTCTCTCCCTCAGAATTAATTGATCCCTCTTCATATTGGTGACTTTGGGTAAAACAGTCATTGTGTCTGTCAATTGGTTGTTGATGCGCAGTTAACAGTACTGTTAGGTCAAGTTTCCTAATTCATTTAATCATTAACCAATTCTCTAAAGCTGAGACATGCCTAGATTTAGGCCCCCAAACTACTAATAACTCAAGCCATGTATTTTTACTTCCTTGCCAGAAAAAAATAGCGTTAAGTAACAGCATTAAGTGTATCCTTTAATGTAATCACACCCTACTTCCGGTGATTTATTCATTCTTTTGACAGGTTGAATACATTACTATTTATATCATAAACTAAAATATATCCTTTCTTTCTCCTAGAATATACCAGAGCCTTGAATACATAGAAGACAATGCTACAGTTTTTCATGCCTACTATCTCTCTGCAGTAGCTAAAGCTGAAATTAAAAACTCGGTCGCTTTAGGTCATTTCATTCTTCCTCCTGAATGCCTACAAGAAGGTTAGCAAAGATCGTTCAGATATCCCAGTTAGACAGCCAAATTCAACTTTACTGATGTTTGTTCTCAGTTGGAGATTTTTGAGTTTTGCTATCTAATTAAATGCAATATTTAATTCAGATCAGATTGCCTTAAATGTATATCCTGGCTTTGTTTATTGATCATTCACTCATTCATTGAACCACACTCCTCCTGTGTGCCAGGTTTCAACCCAGTTGCCAGTTGCCTTTAACAAGTTACTTAACTTCTCCCAACTTGTTCTGAGGATAAAATGAGATGATATATTAAGGTGTCTGATATGTGAGTATTTAATAAAAGCATTCTTTGCTAGTTTTGAATGTCTTTTTTATTTTTCTAAATTGTTTTCTTCTGATATTTAAAGATTGTTCATATTTGTATTTTTCTTTATACATTTGATAGTACTTTCACATTAACTTTTTCAGCAACCCTATGAAGTAGGAAGGACAAGTAAATAAAAAAACTATTTCTGAAATTAGCTTTTAGTTTTCCCTGCTTGGCACATGCTTTCCTATCCTGTTCATCTGTACAAATACTACCTATTAAAAAAGGGCTAACTTTATCCCATTGTTTTAGGTTATGCATCAGTTTTTGATGTTTAGCTTATTTATTCAATAGGCACATGTCTATCTCCAGGAAGACAGACTGCAGCTGAGTTCAAATTCCCAGTGAGGAGAGTATTCAAAACAAAACAAAAGAAAAAACTTGGAAAATTGCTTCCATAAAAGAGCACGGGGATTCTAAGAATCCCCAGGTACAGGTTACAATGTCATACCTCTATAGACTCAGCTACTTGGGGGACTGAAGTGGGATCTCCCACTTCAGTGGGAGCCTAGAAGTTTGAGTTCAGCCTGGGCAACACAATGAGACTTGTATCAAGAAAATTTAATTTTTTTAAAGAAAAAATTTTAGAGATTATGTTTCAAAGTTGATGTCCTGGTGAGACCTAGTTTTAACTTTATATTGTTCTGAGTGCTTACCCAAATAAATTAATGACTGGATGGGAGAATGATTTATTAAAAAACTATTTGTGCCAATCAGTGAATACCCACCTTCAAGGAACTTGTAAAATGGCCATTTGGTCTGATTTTTAATTATCATTCCTGTCTTCAAGTTTAGCATCTTATATTAACATGTATTTAAATTTTTAAAAGCCTATTTTAAAGGAAAATGTTTTCCTTTTAAAAACTAAAAAGAATATATCTTAAAATCTCCCTACAGCAATATTGTCTAGTAGATGTATGAGATGCAAATAGGAGCCACATATAGATTTTAATTTTTCTCATAGCCACATTAAAAAGAATAAAAAATAACTGGGCAAAATGGTACTTACTTATAATCCCAGCTACTTGGAAGGCTGAGATTGGAGGATCCCTTGAATCTAAGAGTTGGAGGCTGTACTGCACTATGATCATGCCTGTGAACAGCCACCACCGCTTTGCCACTGCACTTCAGCCCAGGCAACATAGTGAGAACCCCTCTCTTTAAAAAAAAAAAAAAAAAAAGGTAAAATTATCTTTAAGTTATATAGTATAGTATATGTATTCCAGCAGAAAAAGTCTATAATAATGATTATCATAATGTATTGGCATCATGTGGAGAGTTTGTTAGAAATGCAAATTCCTGAGCTCATCCTCACTGATCTGATTGAATAGGAATCTGCATTTTAACAAGTGTCTTAGGTGCCTTTGATGCAAATGTAATAATATTGGCCTAGAAATTTGAGACTTTAAGCAAAATTTAGGAGATTCTACAAAGTTACTTTTTAAAAAATAGTATTGGATTTGTTTTTCTCAAACAGAAATAAGAAGAAAAATTGGTAGTTTTATTTGGGAACAAGACCAACATTTTCCAGTAGAAGAGGTAAGAGTAATGAAGGCACTTGGTTAGAATCTACAGTTTCAATTTTTTTTGAAAGCAATATAATATTAAAAATATTTACTTGGGCTTGGTGCCTATGGCTCAAGTGGCTAAGGTGCCAGCCACATACACCTAAGGTGGCAGGTTCGAATCCAGCCCAGGCCCGCCAAAACAACAACGATGGCTACAACCAAAAAATAGCCAGGCATTGTGGCAGGCACCTGTGGTCCCAGCTACTTGGGAGGCTGAGGCAGGAGACTTGCTTGAACCCAGGAGTTGGAGGTTGCTGTGAGCTGTGATGCTACATCACTCTACCCAGGGGGATAGCTTGAGGCTCTGTCTCAAAGAAAAAAAAATGTTTACTTGTGGCTTGGTGCCCATAGCACAGTGGTTATGGCGCCAGACACATGCACCAAGGGTGGTGGGTTCTAACCCGGCCTGGGCCAGCTAAACAACAATGACAACTGCAACAACAAAAAAATAGTTGGGCATTGTGGTGGGCACCTGTAGTCCCAGCTACTTGGGAGGCTGAGGCAAGAGAATAGCTTAAGCCCAAGAGTTGGAGGTTGCTGTGAGCTGTGACACCACAGGACTCTACCGAGGGTGACTTAATGAGACTCTGTCTCAAAAAAAAAAAAAAGTTTACTTGTGACGTGACTAGCACCAATGAGCCAGATTAAGGAATTTAAAGAGTGTGCTTTTATTGGATATTATTTGGTTTGACATTATTTTTTGTTTGTTTGTTTGTTTTATTAAATCATAGCTGGGTATGTTAATGCAATCATGGGGTACAATGTGCTGGTTTTACATACAATTTGAAATGCTTTCATTAAACTGGTCAACATAGCCTTCACAGCATTTTCTTAGTTATTGAGTTAAGACATTTATATTCTACACCTAGTAAATTTCACATGTACCCTTGTAAGATGCACCATAGGTGTGGTCCCATCAATTACTCTCCCTCCAGGAATTTGGTTTTGAAAATCTAAGTTAGATACCTAGTAAACAGCCAATGATGTTTGGTAGGTAGCCTGGCATTTAGTGGGTGAGAGGTACCTATCTCTTCCACTCCCATTGCAGGCAAGAGACATCAGAGTGTCTGTGCTGGGGCAGATAGGTGGTGCATCGTGTGGGTAAAATAAAAGGAATCAGAAGAGGTGGATAAAGAAGAAAAAAGTGTTTAGGATGAGTGGAACATCTTTAGCCTTGAAGAAATTCTATTGTAAAGTCTACTATGAAAGCATTATTTCCAGGGCCTGTGCAAAGAGAGTTATGTGTTCAATAGCAAAAGCACAAATCAACAAACCAACAACTCACTTTAAAATTAATTGGCATAGAAATGCAATGTGAAAAATTTTTTTAATTATTTTTATGTCTTTTCCAGTCTATAATTGATTCTCTTATTGAGTGTTTTATGTTAAGTGCTTTATGACACGGAGTTTCGAGGATATAGCATAAAAATAAAATGAACTCTACAAGGCCCTATACACATAATCCAAACCCAACTCCATTTGTCACTGCTTTAAATTAACTTCACCTATTACTATTTTTTTTCCATCTTTTGCTGCTCTTCATTGATTTTTTTCTTTCATCTCCTCTCAGTGACCTTTATTACACAGTCCTTTCTAATGCTAGTCCCTCCTACTCCATTTCATCTTTTCAATTTCTCCCTGATGAGATACCTTATCTTGCTGGTCCTGTTTCAGACAGAGACTGAATTGTATAGATTCCCCAGAGAGCCTGCATCGAACCAAGGAAGTGACTGATACTGGTACAATAAATATATCTGAGTTTGTAAAAATGTTATTTTCTCCTATTACTGAAAATTGATATTAATTAATTTATTAATTTAGAAAATAATTACTTGGCACATTGTATGTTCTGGGCCCCATCCTAGGTACTGGAAATAACAAGTGTCTGCCCACAAGGTCAATGTCATAGTTTTTATGTAATTAGTATTTGTAACAGAGGTAAAAATGTAACCATATTCCACCTCAGATGTGTAAAGCGAATGTTCCTTCTTTAGATTGTTCATAATAGATCTTCATGAGACCTCTCCACCACCACCCCCCAGGAAGCTGGAAAAGAACTCCTAGTTTTTTGTTTTTCCTTTTGCTGGGGCTGGATTTAAACCCACCACCTCTGGCATATGAGGCTGGTGCCCTACTCCTTTGATCCACAGGTGCTGCCCAAAACTCCTAGGTTTTAGACCAATTATACCTGGTGTGGTACAGACATTTACACAGTGTCCTTAAGAAAATGCTTAGTCCCTCTAGGTCAAAATGCTCTGCCTGTCTGACATCCAGCCATCCTGCCAGCTGCTCTACAGGACAGAGCCCAGTACGTGAGGAAGGGGGATGGCTCTGGGACTTAGGCTGGGGAAGGAAAGTCTTAGGTCCAGATCTGTGCTCCGTGGCTCTTTGAGTGCTTGCTGGCATCTGTGGCAATGGTGTCTTTTGTCTGACTCATCTCCATTGGTTCTGGGAACCTCCTCTGCCATTGTCTGTGACCTGTTCTCTCAGCCCATCCAGCCTGGTGCATCCTGGCTGACAGGCCTCTCCACTCGTGTGGGTGCTGCAGACCCCTCCAAGGTTCTGCCTTGTCTTCCACCTGTCCCCTGGGCAAGTCTGACTCTTTGCCCCTCACCACCACAGGCCCCACTGCAGACACAGCAGCTCTCAACTCAGCCACCTCCTGAACACTCACTGCTCACGGCATATGAAGACTTCTAGGTCCCACCTGTGCTGCATCAATGTCAGTTGCCACTCAGGAAAACCAAGCTTCAGGTCCTGCTGCCCCAGTAAGCTACTCTGACATGGCCCCATAGGTTGGGTAACGCAGCCTCTGAGATAAGCCCTTACCAGAGTCCCAAATGTGAAGCAAAACAAGCACCTGCCTCCACCTGGTATTTCCTGCAACCTGTCCAATATTCCTCCTCACTCTGAGCTTAGACCTCCATGAAGAATTTTAAGCACAGCCTCTGTTCTTGTTTTTCTCTCTCTATTAGGATTCTCCAGAGAGACAGAACCAAAAAGAAGCAAGATATATAGGCAGATATTACTATATGGGAGGAGATTTATTGGGGGAAGGGGCTCACAGGATTACAGGGGCTGAGAAGTCCCACAACAGGCAGTCTTCTGTGGGACTTCTGTGGAGAACAGCTTGGCCCAGTCCAAGCCGGAAAGCCCAAGAAACCAACAAGGCTGATGGCAACATGCCCAAACAGAGGACAAAGGCCCGAGAGCCCTGGGAGGCCACTGGTACAAGTCCCAGAGTTCACAGTTCTGAAGAACCTGGAGTTCCAATGTCCACAGGCAGGAGAAGAAGGGAAATGAATTGAGAGAGAGGGAGAAAGAGGGAGAGAGTGAGCTCACCATTCTTCCCACTTTTTTGTTCAATCTGGGCAGGCCCCCAGCCACACTGAGGGAGGATCATCCCCACCCAGTCACATGTCAATCTCATCTGGAAATGTCCTCATGGACACAAGCGGACAGTGCTGCACCAGCTACCTAGGCATCCCTCAGTGCCGCCAAGCTGACACCTTTAACTGACTGCCACACTCTCCTTTTAGTCTCCTAGTCCAGAAGATGAAGTGTTTCTTTCATGTCCCTTTCCTGTCTGGCCTAGGACTTACTCCAAGTAACCTGAGCCACAAGGGACATTGACTTGTCCTCTGCCCCTGCCTACTTCCTCCTCCTTCATTACTCAGCCTTATGACTAAGCCTTAAGAGCAAATGGGGAAGGCAAGAGTGCATGAGAGGGAGGCTTAATAATAAGTTAACCACAATTGAGAGGTATTACATGTTGAAAAAGAACTATGTGTATATATTATGTGCATAGGTGTATATATTATAGGTATATATGTATATACACATAAATATATATATTTTTATTGTTTGGGTAAAAAATTTTTCTCTGGAATTCTGGAACAAAGACTAAGGCTTGCTTTAGGAGTGTCTCTTGCAATTCAGATGACTGCATGATATACATCTCTATTGCAGCATAGTCTGATCATAAAAGTATTACAGGTACTTGAATATTATAATGTTTCCATAACATTAGAGTTAGAGTAAACCTCATACACTAACAGGAAACTGGAATAGAAATCTCATAGTTAGAAAGAACATTATGGATCATGTAATGAGTTGTTACCTCCAAATAGGAGTCCTCATTTGTACCTCTTGAGCCGCTGACTTGCTATATAAAATGAGTGTAATACTAAGGACACACATGACACAGAGGCATCTTCTCCCAGAGCTAAATAATCTCCACTGAGAGGGAATCCTGCCAATTTCATTCAGTCCATTTACCCTCACTACTCCCCTACCCACCCTTCCACATTGCCTCCCAGGCAATGCTTTATTTTTGGTCCTGCCCCCTGGAGTTATAGAAGCAAGCTGTAACATCTTTCCCCCACAGAGCCACTTAATTTTTTTTTTTTTAGTTAAGCAAGCCCGGACAGGGTTCGAACCTGCTGCCCCTGTGTAGAGGGCTGGCACTCTAACCATCAGGCTACGGCACCCAGCCCACCACTAAAAAATTGTAATTTTAAGATATTCCGCCTCCTTTTAAATCTTATCTTGGCTAATTCATGGTATGTATATGTTTCTTTCTTTCTTTCTTTCTTTTTTTTTTTTTTTTGAGACAGAGTCTCACTATGTCGCCCTTGGTTGAGTGCCATGGCAATATAGCTCACAGCAACCTCCAAATTAAGCAATTCTCTTGCCTCAACCTCCCAAGTAGCTGGGACAACAGGTGCCCACCACAACGCCCAGATATTTTCTGTTGCAGTTGTCATTGTTGCTTAGCAGGCTCTGGCTGGGTTCAAACCCACCGTGCTATGGATGCTGAGCCTATATATGTTTCTTTTTAGTTTATGCCACCTGGATAATCCCTCACAGGCATTTTTCATTCTCTCTGTATAGTGTTTCTCTTAAAATGTGAGCACAATGCCCCAGTTGTGGCCCCTAGCACTGAATCTACCAGAGTCTGGATCATAGATTTCTTAAGTCTTTTTTTGTTTTTGTTTTTTGAGACAGGGTTGTCCAGGCTGGAATGCAATGGTACAATCAGAGTTCACTGAAACCTCCAACTCCTGAGCTCAGGTAATCTTTCCACCTTAGCCTCCTTAATAGCTGGGGCTACAGGCATGCACCATGATGCCTGACTAATTTTTCTGTTTTTAGTATAGACAGGGTTTCACTCTTACTCAGGATGGTTTCAAACTTCTGAGTTCAAGCAATCCTCCTCCCTTGGCTTCCCAGAGTGCTAGGATTATAGGTGTGAGCCACTGTGCCCAGCTCCCCCCACCCTTCTTTTTTTAACTTTTAAAAATTTTTTGTAGACACAGGGTCTCACTATGTTGCCTAGGCCGGTCTGGAATTCCTGGCCTCAAGCTAGGCCTCTGCCCATCTCAGTCTCCCAAATGAGTAGGATTACAGGGGTGAAATACCCAGCCCAACCTGTGAGAATCTATTGACAGAGATTAATAAATGTTTGCTCTGCACTCTCTGGATCCAAGACCATGTGGTTCACTGAAACTTCTGTCTTGAGCCCTTAGCTGTACCTGCTAAGAGAATATCAGATATTGATGCTGTCATGCAATCCACTTGCCCCCGAATCTGAGCCTCACTTTACAGCTAAGGGGACTCAGATGCAGGACTTGCCCAGGCTCATACATTTACAAGAGGCAGAGTTATAAAAAAAAAAAAAATGCTGAGATAACAAAGCACAGAACTACTGTACTCCATAGCAAAAAACCAATAGTACAAAAAAGAAAAAAAAAGGCCAAAAAAATTATGATCTATTTTATTTTTTCCTTTTTATTGTCTCAGTATCTTACCTGCTCCACTCATCCCTGCCCCAGCTTTTAAACATCTTTTTTTTGCATTTGTAGACCCTATGCAAGACTCCTTAAAAAGGTAGTTAGTTACCAACATCCACTAGGAGAAATAAACAGACAGTGCTGTCCTTTCTTGTAATGAGACACCATTATTGCTGGTAGGAATCATGATGAAAATGGATGGTCTTGTTCCCTCCCCCAACTAGTACACTATTAAGATAGTCACTCTTGGTATGCACATCTGTAAATACTTAATTCAATCCTAATGAAATATTAACATGTGACTATTACATTAATACATATAAAATAGGAAGTATCTTAGATTACTACTTTGCCTTGTAAGTGAAATACCTTAAGTGAATACAAAAATGGTAATATAATATTCCCACAAGAACTGCAAATTTTGCATTTCCTGACTTGGGCAGGTTTTAAGTTACATAATATACTTTGAAAAAAACATGTAGATGGCTTCTGGGTTAGCATGGCAGCAGAATTCCATTCTTGATACAGTTCCTCCTGCTGTCCCATTAAAGCATTGTGAGGATAGACCAAAATAGAAAAAGGGCAACAGCACTGGAGACCATAAATGAGACAATGCCGCAGGCCTGCAGTGGGACAGACAAAGAAGAAAGATTCAGAAGCATGTTGTTTTATTTGCCTCCTGCATGCACCACCCTTTGAAGAACAGGGGAGATAGACATAGAGAAGGAAGGAAGCACTTAGAGTTTTCCTTCAGTGTCTGTCCACAATTCAGGTTTAGACTCAACAAGCTGGAAAACACATTGCCCTTTTCTAACTGTGCAAGAGTTATGTTCTGAATGAGCTGGGCTCCACGCCTCTCACCCCATCAGCATCGCTCTCCCCATTTATCTGGAGACTTAGCTCCCAGCGTGCAACAGAACAGGAAGTGGGTGGGGCAAGCTGAGAAGCACTTCCTCCTGGATCTAGTCACCTGTACATGTGAGCCTGGGTGGAAGTGGGAAGAGTGCTAGAGGTGTGCAGCCTTTACATCTGACACTGCCTTAAACAAAATTGCCAACTGCATCTGAATTGCTTGTTTAGAAAATGTATAGCTTGGAATGGGTTGCAGCTTGATTGGAATGATCTCTGTCTGGGTCCTGCAGAAATATACCAATAAATGTCTGCTAGGGCTCCACTCTTATCAGCCCATTCTTCAGGCTTCAGGTTTTGTGTTGAATGGCCAAGCAAACTCCACATACTTTGTCTGTTGGCAAATCTTGAGTATGAATCTATTTATTTCACTCATAGATGACTAAACATGAATAAATGAGGTTTATGAAAAGGTTTATGTTCTTGCCATTAGTAAAGAAACAAAGATTTGATGATTTTCTAAGCCTAAAGATGCTACTGGAATACTTAAAAATAGTTTCTGAATTCTAAATTACCACAGAGAATTCAAGCATATAAAACATTTGTATTTCTGTTTTAACACAACATAGAATATAGAAAACAGAGGAAGTAGCTAGAAAACACAAAAAGAAGAAAACATAAAATAAGTTGCTAAAACTATTTTTTTTCATAAAAATCATAAGTAGGCTAGGATCCTGTAGCTTAGCGGCTAGAGCACCGGCTATATGCACTGGGGCTGGTGGGTTCAAGCCCAGCCTGGGCCTGCCAAGCAACAATGACAACAACAACAACAAATAGCCAGACGTGGCAGGTGCCTGTAGTCCCAGCTACTTGGGAGGCTGAGGCAAGAGAATCACTTAAACCCAAGAGTTTGAGGTTGCAGTGAGCTATGACATGACAGCACTCTACCAAGGGGCAATGTAGTTAAGACTCTGTCTCAAAAAAAAAAAAAAAAAAGTCATAAGTAAAGTTATACATTTAATTTTTGTAAAGAAAACAACAAAAACTGTCCTCAGGAGGTGGGAAAACATTTGTTTAACGGAGAGCCATACTAGCTTGCTGATGAGAGAAACTTACCTACATGGTATTCAAACATTCTGTAAAGCTATCAAATTAAAACAGTATTTTTCTGGCATAAAAAAACACGTATCAATTGACTAGAATTCAAATTAATAGAAATTCGATGGCATTTATTAAATGACATTGAAACATCTTGCTGGCCATTTTGAGAGAAAGAGAAACTTACTTTGCACATATTTATATTAAAATAAATTCCTGAGAAATTACAAACTAAGAATGTAAAAATTTGAACCACAAAAATATCTGAAAAAAGACAAGGAAATCTTTTTTTTTTTTTTTTTTTTTTGGCCATGGCTGGGTTTGAACCCACCACCTCCAGTATATGGGCCTGGTGCCCTACTCCTTTGAGCCACAAGCACCACCCTGACAAGGAAGTCTTTTTTGAAGCTTGCCACCAATGGCAAAAATCCATAAATAAAAGGCTGCTAAATGTTAAAATAAAAAAAATTTTGAAGAGGAGAAAACATTAATAATCTAAGTTAAAAAGCAAATGTATGGACTGGGAGTGGTGGCTAGACCCTGTAATCTTAGTGCTTGGGAGGCCAAGACAGGAGGATCACTGGAGATCAGGAGTTCAAGACTAGTGTGAGCAAGAGCAAGACCCTGTCATAGGCACACATTCTCTGCATTTGGGTGTGGTGGCACACACCTGTAGTGTGGCGCATACTTGTAGCTGACTACTCAGGAGGCTAAGATAGGAAGATCACTTGAGCCCAGAAGTTTGAGATTGCAATAAGCTATGATGACACCACTGCACCCTCACCAGGATAACAGAGCAAGACTCTGGTCACAAAAGAGAGAAAGATGTGTATGTTTGCAACACAAGTGACATTGATCTACGATTTTTAATATGTTATATAAAGATGAGCACCCAAATATATATATTGACAAGAGACATTGACGGACAATTCACAAAAGAGTAAAAATGACCAATAATCACATAAAACGTGTTCAGCCTTACTAGTAATCAGATATCAACAAGAGAGTATTTTATTATGTTGGCAAAGCCTAGGAAGTTTTCTCAGTGGTGTCAAAGATGAGCAGAGATCAAATATAGCTCTGCCACTGTTTCTGCTAGGCAAGCACCATGCCACCATGCCACCTCTAGCACAGACACCACTTCTGACATTAATTTCCCTGGAGAATGAATATTTTTTCTGCTGAAGGAGCTTACAGACAAGGAGAAAGCAGAAAAGTCACAGGAGTAGCTGCAGTGTGTCCCAATCTTATTGAAGGGCAGCATTAGTAGGAGTTATTAGGTGAGCTGTTGAAATGAGTGGCATGACATTGATACAATTGCAGAAAAATAACAGGTTCCCAGTTGAGAGAGTGGGAGGATATGCCTGGGGTAGTTGGGAGGGAAGGCCTCTGGCAATGAGGAAATCAGCGGCCAGGAGGCTGAAATTTTGGCTGGTTGTTAATGTAAGCTTTCAAGTCCCCCAGGATGATGGCCTGAGTTGGGATAGTGAGAGAGCCTGTGAGTCAGGGGCAATGTTGCCAGTGAATGAAGGAGAGGTACTCAAAGGGCTGGAAAGGGCAACATCTGGGTGAGACACAGGTGACTCGGCTGAATAATGGTTTTTTTAGTTTCACAACAGTAAGGAGATAAAGGTCTAGAAGTGGTACTTTAGAGAGTCTGAAATACACGGAACATACGAAAATGAGCAGCCTCTGTTTAGGAAGGCAGCAGAGGAAGCGATGTCCCCAGGAAAAAGCCGGGTACCCCTTAAGACTGAAGACAAAGGGAATGTTCAATGAAAATATTGAAGATATAAAAGTATTTGGCAACTGAGGAACAGAAACTTCAGAGGAAGAGAGGAAGGGGTTGAGAGGAATGGGAGAAGAAGAGCTTGAGGAAGGGACAGGATGTACCCTGTTGTACAAGAATAAATGGTTGGGTAGGGGGCTTATCCTAGGAAAGAACCACCAGGCATCTTAGCCCAAGGCCAAGGCTGTGGTCAGTGGAGATGCTGAGTGAGGGTGTGGTGTAGTGTCCATCACCTGGGTTTATTTCCCGGGGCAAATACTGAAAAAGGAGTGTCACAGCGTGGTCAGTTTACTTTGGTTTACAAGTAACAGGACTCCAAATTCAATTAGCTTAAGCAAATTTGACTCACGATAGGAACCACAGGCAGGGCAGTGTTTAGCAGGCCTGGAATCTGGTCTGTGTTTCTCTCTGTGCTCTGGTTTTCTGTGTCAAACTGGTTCTAGAAATTTAGCGTCCAGCAACTCCCAAGTTTGCATTTACTACATGTACCACTCTTGAGTCTCCAGCTCCTGAAGTTCAACAGTTCCGGGGAGAGCCCTGCCTGGTTCAGTTTCGGTTGATTGCCCATTCCTAGCTGGTGAGGAGGACTAAAAACACAGCCACAGTGTAAGCCACAGGGGGAGCTAGTCATTTCCCCACTTTGCAGTAGAACATGGGGACCCCTGTGCACCAGCAGCCCCCATCACAGGAAGCAGCAGCAGCTCTGGACTAAGTTCCAGTGCCTGGTGGACACGAATACTCCCAGTGGAAGGAGATCCGACCAATGGGGAAGAAAACATGACCTCCTATAGTGGGCCTAGTATACTTGGGGTGCAGAAGACACACTCCAGGTACAAAGGCAACTGTGCAGTTGGGTCCTGGAATTGCAGCTGGGGCAAATGAGCAACATACAAGATATCATCATGAAAGCGGCCTCATATATAGCCCCAAGTTGGGATGAAATCGGGGAACCCACGCTACAGAGAAAGAAATGAATTAACATGGGAATGACTATTAGCACATTCTTCTTATAATGAAAAGGGCGATTTATAGGTAAATAAGGAACACTTTCACTTTCACTAAGCACTCTCTTCTTTCCCGAACGGTGTTTTCAATCCACACCTTAACGTTCATAGATGTAAAAGGCAGTCTGAAAGGTGGCCAGTTTATTTAAGAGCAGAGCCCACCAGAATACACTTGAGTTGTGTATTCTGAATTCCTCAAAAGATTTCCCTTTTACTTAAATAAGAAATATACCCCATATTACATTGAAACTAAGACATTGGTATTTTGTGTTCTGTTAAGATATAATAAAAGCTGCCAATTAAACTCTAATACCATGTTGTTTTATCACTTAGAATCTTTTACACTTATTGAAAGAACTCTTTAAATGTATATAGACATAGGTTTTTATCATAAATTACTCTTATACAAGCATATGAAGGAAAATCTAAGCAAAATAAATTGGTTACAGAATTTTTTTTTTAGCTGGGGCCAGGTTTGGAGCCAGTGCCCTATTCCTTTGAGCCACAGGCACTGCAGAATTCTTAAAACTTCTCCACATTTGAAGTTTGGCTCTGCTAAATCTTTTTTTTTTTTTAATTAGAGTTCTTGAACAGCTCTTTTCTATTCTTCTCTCTCTCTCTTTTCTCTCTCTCTTTCTCTCTCCTCCCAAGGTCTACAAAATAATATCATTAAATGAAAAATAGAAAGGTGTATAGGGCACAAATTATCTTTCTGATCTAGATTGCATACGCTTCGTTCAAAAGTAACAGCCCGGCTCGGCACCAATGGCTCAATCGGCTAAGGCGCCAGCCACGTACACCTAAGGTGGCGGGTTCGAATCCCCAGCCCGGGCCCGCCAAACAACAATGATGGCTGCAACCAAAAAATGGCCGGGCGTTGTGGC
>CAUYQV010148152.1:0-19665 GCA_963574575.1 Galagoides demidoff | reverse complement strand
CTTGAGCCCAGGAGTTGGAGGTTGCTATGAGCTGTGATACCATGGCACTCTACCCAGGGGGATAGCTTGAGGCTCCGTCTCAGGGGAAAAAAAAAAAAGAAGGAAATCCAGTCATTTGTGACAACATGGATGGACTTACAGGACATCATGTTAAGTACAGGTGAAACGCCTATATGCCTCTGGCCAAAAAAGCCGTTTGAGAGAGAGCAGTGCAAGCATACTTGGTAAGAAACTGAGGCAGAATCCCATGTGGCCAGGGTAGTTGTGGGCCTAACATGACCAAGGCTTTGGCTGGAATAGAATTTCCAGACTGCGTTAAGGAATTAAGGTTGACTTCATAAGGCCAGTGAAAAAGCCCTTTGAAAAACTGGCCAGATACCCATCAGTAACCTTTCCTGATCTGTGGTAAGTAACGAAGATCACTTTGCTGATGGGTTCAGGAATAGAAATGTGCTCAGGGACCTCAAGAGAAGAGGAATTTACCTAGTACATGCAGGTATCTAATGGCACAGATGAAACTTGGGCTCGTGAAAGACTTTTGAGAAGTCCAGCCTGAAAATTCCTTATAAAAGTTTCCAGCAAAAACCCCCTGACTTAAGGCCTACATGGGAGCAGAGGTTTGCACACAAATTTCTGTATACCCAAGAACTTTCTTTATGCCTTGTTTAAAGATCCGAAGTAACAACCTCCAAATGGCAAGGCCAGCAAGGGCAGATACTCAATCTACTTTGTTTCTCCATAGCCGCAGGCACCATCAGATAAGAACAAAGAAGTAATGGCTAACAACATGTTCTCTATTAATTTATGTTAAATTGGGAAATTGAGTTATGTTGATAGGGTTATGTCAAAAGGTGTATGCTGAGTGAATTATCGGAAGCTAATCACAAGGTAGTCACATGATATTTAAATGGATCAATGAGGTCATTGCTGTATTGTGCTCATGTACAAAATTCCCTATATAAACCAACAGCAAATAAAGAAGCTCACCATTTTGCCTGAGTGAGCAGATGGTCACCTTTATTTAAAACACAATTTCAATAAACGTGCTTATTCTCCGCAACACTGCTTTTCCACGAGACCCTAACATCAACAATATCTATAATGTAAATTTTCTAGAATAGTGATTCTTGATCTTCCTTGGATCAGTGATAATTTTTAAAATCTCTTGGAAATGACAGACCCTCTACTCAGCAAACTATAGCCACCAGCTACTGCCTTTCCATACAGTTTCACTGGATTCTCAGTCACCCACAAGTCTGTCATGGTGTCCAAGTTAAGGACTTCTCCTACCAGGACAGTAACTTGAACTCATGTAAGGGTTAGGTTGCTGAGGCAATTACATGGAGATTAGGAAATTGAGGAAGAATTTTGGAAATTCTTTTCTCTATTTCCCATTGGAGCCAGTTAAGAAAAAGCAAAGCATTAAGCCCAAACAGTAACTAAGCAGAAGAATATTTCTGCATCAGACACCATATGCTCTTTCCAATACATTACAGCTGTCATCCTGTCTATAGCCATTAGAATATCCCCCAACCCAAACACACTTTTATTCAGATAAGAACAGTCCTTATCATTTTTACTCATTAGAAAAAAAAATATTATAGGAAGACTTGAAAGGCAAAAAAATAGCTGTCAAATATAGCCTTGGAGTTGTGTCTAAGGACAGAAATAGAATTCGTAAACATTTTCCTTGAGAAAATCTGAGACATTAATAGAATAAATTATGTTTCTGTACTATGAATGTTTGTCAACAACGGCCATCCAAAATTTCTTTCCTTTCCCCAATTATTTCTTAGTGTCATAATTCCAAAAATGAATGAAAAGAGAAAATTTCACAAAAGCATAAGG
This sequence comes from Galagoides demidoff, assembly GCA_963574575.1. Classification (NCBI taxonomy): domain Eukaryota; kingdom Metazoa; phylum Chordata; class Mammalia; order Primates; family Galagidae; genus Galagoides; species Galagoides demidoff. The sequence continues at coordinate 17,817 of CAUYQV010148152.1, read as the reverse complement.
CTAAACTCAGAAAAGTAAAATCAAAGTGTCTTTTTCCCCAAATCAGATCAGTCATTGCTTTCTGGTGTGCTATTTTGAGAATTCTGAAGGAATCAGGTGGTTAAATGGGAAAGAAAGTCAAGGTGTTTGCCATCCTGGTAGCAGACAGGTGTATTTACATCCCAGACTGTGGGTTCTGTCCATAGGGAGACTGAATGGAGAATCGGGTGGGAAGAGGACAGACGATTGTATTCATCATCTTTTTCACCATTATCTTCCCCAATAGTCATTATAACTGAAAGATTTATTGAGCAGCTCTTAGGGGTTGGGGGTCCTGGTTCCCCAAACCCAGTTGACCTAGTTCAATTATTAGCCTGAGCTAGAAAGTTTAACTGAGGTGCGGTGGTAATTGAAGACAAAAAAGAATAAAAACAGAAAAATGTTTAGTCTTACACTAAAACTTGTGAAGGTCACTTTTGCTCTCTATTCATGCAAAAGTGACTGGCACAAATTTTAGTGTAAGAAAGAAAACTCTTATTAGAAAGTTTAGAAGATGCCCAAAGAAAGCTGGAAGGAGGTCCCTGTCGTGAAGGAGAAGAGGTGAGAGAGATGGAGACACTGGGCAGTGCAGAGGTAGAAACGCCTTCTTTCTCTCCATCTGAAATTAGCTGTAACTCTTTCATTGGCTTTTCTGCACCTCCAGACATTACCCGCCTTTCTCTCATCTTTTTTTTAAGCTTTTTATTATATACTAAATATTTCAGCCTTTTCTATTACCCATTGATTACCGCCCTCCTCTACTGGTCATTAATTACCTAGGTTACCTCATGCCCACACTCTTTTCCTTTTGGGGGAGAACTGTTGAGTGATTATTGATCCAATGGGCCCTCCAGATGTCCTACTTCTGCAGGCCAGACTTTCCTCCCACCCCTCTTAAAGACTCTTTTTGTGTGTCCCTCTCAGCTACAAAACATACTCATCTTCTCACTGTAATTATAAAGACATTCACAGCTTCCTCTAATTTCCACTGATCCAATATCATAATCTTAGACCTAGTACACTGTTCACTAAACACCATACTCCCATTCTGAAAAATGTTTCTATATTTCAGACTTCTGAAAACTCTTTACATTTCCATCACATGTCTCTGAAACCCCAATTAAACGTTTGCCGGCTTCTTCTTACTCCATCCTTCCCATCAGTGAAATATTCATTATTTATATTTCCCTACTGTGTTCTGTCTTATTTTTATAGGTCTCTCTCCCAGTAAATGAGCTCTATAAGAACTCGTGATAATTGGTTGTTTGACATATCCACTGAGTTTCAAATTTCAGTCATAATATTTTGTTTCCTTTTCTACAAGTTCCATTTAGTTCTTTCCCCAAATCATCAGTTGTGAAAGTCTCTCCTCCTTTCATCACGCTTTCAACTTATTGAACATATTTGAATTTAAATGGTTTTGCAAGTCTGATTCTATAGTTTGATGCTATTGCTTGTTTGAAGTGCCCTATTTACTTGTGTGTTCAGTGTATTTCGATTATGATTTCATATTCCTTTGAACTTTATCTGCAGGAAGCGCTGCAATTTAAATTTAAATAATTTAAAATCTGTTCATCCAGAAATAATTTATATTATTAATACTTCCGTCAGATCCCTTGGGGGCAATACTAACCCAGAATTCCTTAAAGCAAAAATCTGACTCAATATTTTCAGGGCCACAATAGAGATAAGAATTAGGCTCCATAACTAAATAAGTTTAAGTTTGAGCTTAAGGATAACAAGATATCAAGAGAGCCTTTTTACTTCTCCCCTGCCTCTCTAAGATGGAAAGAGCCGGGCACATCACCATCTCGTTTTCTGTGGTAGGTTTTATCTACATTGTCCCCTGAGAGCGTCACCCTTTGGGAGCTTCTGTTCCAGTGGCATGGGGGTTGTCTCCTACCCAGCCTCACACACTCCTGCCCTCATAACACCTGCCCATTAAAATAACCCAGGCCTTAGCCCACCAGTGTTTAGACAATCAATCCCTCCTGGGAAAATCCCAGCCTCAGTCCACTTAGGTTTCTGGTTTCTGGACTTTCAGGAATTTATTTCCTTTCTCATTAGCTGAGACATGAAAAAAATGTGTTTTAGATTTTATCTAGCATTCCTAGTGGTTTTGGTGAATGTATAACCCACCATATTCCCAGAAGCATAACTATAAATGTTATTTTTATAAAAGTTAGTGTTACGGCAACTTGTCGCTGACCAGTTTTTCTTAAAACATCAAAATATTTGGTTTGCATATATATTTTTTGCTCCTAATATGATTAAATTTGCCTTAAAAGTAAGGCATGGTATTATGTAGTTAACATTTACGGAGCGCATACTCTATTCTAGATGCTATTTCGATTGTTTTATGCTTTATTATATTTTAATTTGTCCACCAGCCCTATGAGATATGCAATGTTATTGTTCTCATTGTGTGAGAAGGAGACTGTGACAGAGTCAGAGGGGTAAGTAGCCCAAAGTCAGTCAGTCATTCCAAGGAGAGAACCAGGGTTCACATCCACACATCACACCTCCAGAGCCATGTTTATTTTTTGTTTGGGTGTTTCTTTTTAGGTTCTTTTTTTATTTTTCAAATATGAGGGTACACATTTTTAGGTTACACCCTTCTCCCTTCCAAGATAACAATTAAGTTGTAGGTGGTGCCTGTGGCTCAAAGGAGTAGGGCGCTGGCCCCATATGTGGAAGGTGGTGGGTTCAAACCCAGCCCAGGCCAAAAACTGAAAAAAAAAAAAAAAAGGTTAAGTTGTAGTTGAGCCCTTCACCCAGGGGGCGTGCTGAACACCCTCACACTGTGCACGTTAGATGAGATCTTGCCAGTCTCCCACCCCTCCTTTACCTCCCCTTTCCCCTCTCTAGACTACATTTGTGTCTCATCATTCGTGTGTAATTGTACCAGAGCCACATCTTTTTTTTTTTTTCAGTTTTTCGCCACCTCCGGCATATGCGGCTGCGGGCGCCCTACTCCTTTGAGCCACAGGCGCAGCCCATAGAACCACATCTTAAGGACTGTGCTCCACTCACTAAAATGCATTACTACCATCGAGTGAAAAGCACCACCTTCCTGGTCTGGGGAAGCAAAGGATCTCATCAGGACCCTACAGCCCAGGAAGATGAGACATGTGCCCGGAGGCATAGCACAAACGAGGGATGATTTGTGGCATGAAAAAGAGACATGTGGGACATCACCAGCTGGAGGGCGCAGGATGTTAACAGACTGGAGAAGGCTCCTGCGTGTTTTTTTGTAAGAAATTCTCCCAGAAGGTCTCAGGAATGGCAGGGCCTATTCCAGAGACATTATTGTACAAATGGACAGGGCAGTGACAATGTAACGGAGCATGCCGTCCGTAACACAATCATGTCACATCACATAGATACTCTTTCAGAAAATTAACAGAAAAGTGGTAATACTGACTGCCGGCCAAGGAAGAGGGAAAAACCGGAAGAGAATTTATCTCCGTTCGGGAGGAAGAAATGATAAGGTATTTGAATGTTTTGCAAAACCTGCTGGTCTAAGTGGGGGACAGGAAAATCTTGCTGCCGAGAGGGTAACCACTGCAAAGCCCATCTCAGTGAGAGCACACGCAGTGAGAATGAGACGGAGTAAGTCAGGCGAGGGCCAACAGGAGGCGCTGGTCTGTGGGTTTAGGTCCTAAGCGACCTTCACCTCACGTCTCCCATTTTCATTGCTTTGTAAATTTAGGTCCCACCCTAAAGACGCTCATCTTGAATAGTCAAGAAAGATGGATTTCGGCAATTGTTGAATTGGAAATGGTGTAATAGGTCCCTGAGTTATGTTGATTATTATTTAAGATAAGGGTTAAAGTGGTCTTTGCTTTAGGAGGATTGTTTAAGGAACTTAACTTTCGAATAGGAAATGTGATCGATTGTCACTGAGTTGTGCTAATTATTATTTAAAGTAACATTTATGTATAAAACTGTGATTTTGGAAATGGAAAAACAAACACAGTCTTGGAAAAGGCTATTCTCATTGTTCTGCAGAATCGCTGGCCTCCTGACAAGATTTGGTGGACCTGTCCCTCTCTGCCTATTGGCTGACAGTGACAGACGGCCAGACCCTCTTCATTCAGGAACAGCGACAGACGCCCACGAGATAAAATTACCAGAGCAAACCCTGTCTTGCTTTGCCACGTCATTTCACAACCACCCCAGATTTTACCATTTCGTGTTAAACCTTATTTTAGTTACCTCTTATTTATCAAAGACACCTAAGCTTTCTTCTTTTGTTTGGGATAAAATTTATCTTGACGTTCTTCAGTTTTTTCTCACCCCTTTCCCGGCATAATGTATTCCTCCTCCCTTTACCTCCATCTGACCTTGCTGAGCAAATGAAAAAGAAGGAAATAGAACAATAATAAAATCACAGGCATTTCATCCTGACTTGTATTTATCACCTCTGCTCATAAAAACGTCATTAGCTTACCGCTGCTATCTCATTAATTTCTGTAGACTACTAATTACTCACAAAAACCTTTTTTTAATGTTTCAAAGCCTTAAGCCTGGATAATAAGTATATATACATACACATATTATATATGTATGTATGTTTAAGATATGAGAAAATCAACATTTGCTTTCATTCCAAAGTTATAATTAGATGGTAATTTTAAAAATGAAATTGCAATCTGTCAGAGTTGACTGAAAAACTGAGAAATTCTGTATATCCTAAACATGAAATCCAAAATAAATGATTTTACCTACACATTTTTATTGATCTAAAAAATAAGCCCTATGACACACAATGCTGATTTTCACTATAAAAATGCCCATTCTCTTATTTCAGATTAATATGAAGGTACAAATGTTTGGGTTACATTGTTTTCATTTCTAAGGGAAGGTTCAAGCTGTAGTCGACCCCTTCACCTGGGGGCGGACTGAACACCCTCACACTGTGCACAGGAGGTGGGATCCCACCAATCGCCTCCCTCCTCTCCCCTCCCCCCTCCAGACTGTACTTGTGTTTTTTCTTTCCTGCGGGTGTGTAGTCGTTTATATATTAGTTTCAAATCAGTGTTGAGTTCATTAAAAATATATATGTTGTTACAATCTAATATAGCCTAAAAACTGAATCATCATGATAACCCTATTTCCTTCAGAAGGACTCTACTGAGAATTTATCTACCACATGAATTATTCCCTTTATTTTTTGTTATGCACTTTTAGGAACTTTGCAGAATGTAAGCAATGTGATAATTCTAACTTAGGAAGAACAAAAATATTAAGATTAATTCATTCATTCATTCAACAAATATTAAGTGCATATGATGCACCAGGCATGCCAGTTTGATGTTGCTGTGAGCTATGACGCCCCAGCACTCTACTGAAGGCGAGACAGTGAGACTCTGTCTCAAAAAATAAATAAATAAAGAAAGAAAGAAAAGAAAAGAAAAAGGAAAGAAATGAAATAGCCTAGGCTTCTTTTGCCTAAGAAAGAAGTTTTATTAAGACAAACAAGATTATACCATATACAATACCAAAGTGAGACTTCATGCATGCTGGGTTTTTTGTATATGCTGACATTCAAGTCCAATCTGGCATTGTGGTTTCTTTTCAGAAGACTACAGCTTAGAGAGTGAGATGAAAATCTCTGCTCTTCCATGAGGATTCCCCGGGTTCCAGTCGTCTGTTTATATCCACAGTGTGGTGCCACCCTAAGTGTGTGGTTCGTCTCTCTTCCAACGAGATAGGGCCAGCCATTTGGTCCAGCAACATCAAAGGGAGATGCTTCTACATATAATTTGTAAAAGCTCCAACCCGTGATAGCAAGAAACCACAATGACATTTCTTTTCTCAGAGGAAAAAGGGGAATCTTATCCCCGGCCAGGCCCACAAATAAGTGCTGCACACAGGAGGTCTTGGTGAGCATAAGGGGAGTGTGGAGCATGAGGAAAAAGGATGGAATAAAAGCAGCAGAAGTCAGACGTAGACAGTAGGTCTATTTTCTGCAGTGGGTTTGGGGGTGTCATAAACACGGAGATGGGATGTGAAGAATTCAGGGAAGGAAATCATAGGTTAAGTTGATGGAAGAATGCGGGGTATGCAGCACATTTCCCTAGATGCAGATAGTCAGGCGCTCCCTGGGCATTCTTAGGTCAGGGAGATCCAGATCGGCTATCTGGACATAAGCAAGTGAAATGCAAGTGACTCTTCATTTGTGTGGATCATCACAGGATAGGCAGACTCTAGGTTTGTCTAGGTTTGAGACTAGAACAGTGGTTCTCAACCTTCTTAATGCCGCGACCCTTTAATACAGTTCCTCATGTTGTGGTAACCCCCAACCATAAAGTTATTTTCATTACGTAAAATTATTTTGCTACTTAGCCACAAAAATAATTGTATGGTTGGGAGTCACCACAACATGAGGAACTAAGGTTGAGAACCACTGGATTAGAAACATGAGATTAATGATCTTTAGACAAAAGTTTAAAATCTCATCAGAGCTCATTTAATGCATCACGCACTAACTCCTGAGTGTATGTGATCTTATGTACCTACAAAAAAAATTAGGGGAATATTGGGGGTACATGGGGATAATAACCTGGTGTTTACACAAATCTAAAAATTAAAGCATAAAATCAGCCCATTGTAGATAGATAAATGGTGTAACAGAAACATTTTAAAGAATATATTTCATAGACCAAAAGGAAAAAAAGCTGTTCATTCATCAATCTATAAATAATATATGGATTAGAAGGGAGGATGGTCAACTTGGAAGAGAGGGAAAGGAATGGAGAGAAAAATTGGTAGTTCCGGGCCCTCCCCTGTCTGGACCTTGCAGCTGGGTCCATCAGATGTAATACACATTATCCACTTTGTTTCTGATCTTTCTCTCTCCAAATAGACTTTCAATTGTAATTTGCCTTTCAATGTGGCTTCTTCGACAGATGGAGAATTGTGCCACTGGCACAAGCACAAGCTTGGCAGTTTTGTTCTTCACTAAAGTTAAAACTGGCATCCTGGCTTACTGCAGCTAGCTATTCTGAGCTTGGTTAATTTCAGTCCATCTGGAAAAGATTTTCTAATGTTGGAAAGATGAGTGCCACACCCTGGATGGATGGTGGTAATTTTACTAAAGTAAATTCCATCCCCAGCGAGCTAGCCCTCCCCAAGAAAGATTTACTTTGTATTGCTTCAAATACTTATGAAATGCCTGACTCCTTCAGTACACAAACTATTCTGTTTAGTGTATTTCTGTCTATGAGCCCCACAATAAATCCACTTATTGGGGAACTCTTATTTAGTATATGGCTTATGTAAATCCCAGATCATTTTTGCCTCATTCAAATGTTGCTACCAATCTCCATGTTACGCATTAGAATGAATCAATATTGGCCAGGCGTGGTGCTCGCACCTGTAATCCTAGCATTCTGGGAGTCCAAGGAGAGTGAATTGCTCGAGCTCAGGAGCTCATGACCAGCCTGAGCAAGAGCGAGACCATGTCTCTACAAAAAATAGAAAAAATTAGTCAGGCATTGTGGTGGCACTTGTAGTTCTAGCTACTTGGCCAGCTGAAGCAGGAGGATCATTGGAACCCAGAAGTTTGAGATTTCTGTGAACGAGGTTGATGCCATAGTACTTGGCATTCTACCTAGGATGACAGAGCAAGACTCTGAAAGAAAAGAAGGAAAGAGAAAGAGAAAGGGAAGGGAAGGGAAGGGAAATTTAATGAGACTTACATTCTCCTTGGTAGTGGGAAAACTACCAAAGTGCCTCATATCTTCTCTGTGTAAAGAGCAAATTTTCATTACTGGAAAATACACATGTAGCCAAATAAGATTTTTTCTCTTTTTTTGAGACAGAGTCTCAAGCTGTTGCCCTGGGTAGGGCGTCACCGTCTCCATGGCGTCACAGCTCACAGCAACCTCAAACTCCTGGGGCATAAGCGATTTCCTTTCCTCAACCTCCCAAGTAGTTGGGGCTACAGGCACCGCCATAACACCCAGCTTTTTTTTTTTTCATTTTTTGAGTGGGGCCAGGTTTGAACCCTCTAGTATATGGGGCTGGTGCCCTCCTTTGAGCCACAGACACCGCCCACACCTGGCTATTTTTTTGTTGCAGTTATTATTGTTGTTTTAGCTGGCTCAAGCTAAGAGATACGGGTGCCACCCCAAATAAGATTTTTAATAAAGATTTTGTATTCAGAATCTCTGTTCATTAAACATATTTAGAGATGATAATATATAACAATGATAACTCCATGGACAACCAAAGTATGAGACTTTTTTTAGTTAGTCGTGTTGTTTCAATGACTTTTGGTACTAGGAGAACTTAAAATCAGCTACCATTTTGGAAACTGGTAAACTGAAAGACAGAAGTTGGGGGAGCTGGAGTACAGATAAAAAAGTTGGGGGAGGTGACCATATGAAAGAGGGGGAGGTGTCCACAATGCAGATAGAGTTGGCACAATGGCCACTCTGTGAGCCTGAGCTTGTTCTGTTTCCCTAAGAATCACCTAGTGAGAAATAGTAGAGATTTGAGGCATGGTTGTACCTTTTCATTGAGACTGCCTTGTCCCAACTGAAGATATTCTAAAGCCATTTATTTTGTCTCATTTTAGCACCTTTCCCTGCATTTTTTTTTGGTTTATACAAAATTGACTAAAAATATTGACTAATTAATAATGTAAGCCAACATCTATTAAAAATAACCATACGGGGGTGGCACTTGTGGCTCAAAGGAGTAAGGTGCCAGCCCCATATGCCGGAGGTGGAGCATTCAAGTCCAGCCCCTGCCAAAAATGGCAAAAATAAATAAATAAATAAATAAATAATTCTTATCTTTAAAAAAAAAAGAAAAAGAAAAACCATATGCCAGGCACTTGACCAAGCTCTTTTCACGCCTGTTCTCACTTAATTGTTATATCGGTTTGATGAGGTAAATACAATTATTATCCTTGTTTTACAGGTGAGGAAAATAGAGTCTATAAATAACTTGCATAAGGCCATGTGCCTACCAAAGTCTGTTGACTTAAAAATGACTCCTCTTCACCACCCTTTGGGATAGTCTCCCTTGATCCTCTTTCCAATGAAGCAAAGCCATGCCAAAGGTCACATTTACCAAAGAACTAAGGAAATATCTTCTATTTCTTTGGCTTTGATAATAATAATTATCTAATGATGATGATAATAATAATAGCACCTGTTGGACATTGTCTATACATGAAGCATCATTCTGTTTATGTGTACAATTTAATTATTCACAATAATCCTAGGATATAATTACTGTTATTATTCCTAACTTACAGATGAGAAACTGAGGCATAAAGAGTTTAAGTACACTACCCATGAACACACAGGGAGATATAATTTACTCCCTTATTTATGGCCTACCCAAGAGAGGCCATTGCCGAATAAATTTATTCCAGGTTTTTACTGCCAGTTCAAATACATGTAAAACATTCTGAGAAAGTGTGGAGAAGAAAAATCATTGTCTTCAATTCCTTGGCTTGGTTCTCACTTTGAATATATCACAAACCTGGTAAAAATAGAGAAGCGTTCATCCCAAACGAGTGTGTGCTTTTCTCTTGATTCCTAAGAAATTTTGAGTGTCGGTGAGAAAGCTGTCACTTTCTAAAGGAAAGGGGAGAGAGAGGGCAGGCAGGGAGGATGAGTGGAGGGAGGATAATTGGTGGGACCACACCTAGGTGCATTTTACAAGGATACATGTTAAATTTACTAGGTGTAGAGTATACATGTCTTCACACAATAACTAAGAAAATGCGGTGAAAGCTATGTTAACCAGTTTGATGAAAATATTTCAAGTAGTATATAAAACCAGCACATTGTACCCCATGATTGCATCAATGTACACAGCTATGATTTAATAAAAATAAATAAATAAAAATTTTAAAAAATAAAAATAAAATGAGACTATAAAAAAAAGAAAGAAAGCTGTCCCTTTGAGCTTATACAGTAGTTTCTTGGTTTTATTGAAATCATCTCAGTGGCAACTTTCTTTATTGTTCATGGAATTGGCCAGGAGGTTGTTCCATTTGCTCAGTCATTAAGATCCAAAGCAGAATTCTGCCTTAATCCATCTGAAGAGGTGTCAATACGCCCTCATCAGTCACAGTAGCTCACTAGAGCCTGGTCCTCAAACATGTAAGGGTGTCTTCCCTGAAGACCCCATGAGCTCTGAAGAAAACATTTGAGACTCTCAGAAGAGGAAAAGGCAACTGTTTAGAAAGAACAGCATCTTCTTCAGGTCAGTATGCCACACAGTAAGGACCACAACCACCATAAATGCTGGACTAGTATTTTTCCTATAGTTCTCCTCCTTCCAACATAAGCTCTATTTTGATGTTCCAGGATGTTTTTATCTGCTACATTGAGCATTTAAAACTCTCATTCATTCTATGTAACAAATTGTGGCCAGATTATTTTCTAGTAGCCAATAAATAAATTGGTAGAGGAATCTTAGAAAGGGGGTCAAAGAGTCTGGACCACACAAATCATCATGTAGATCTACTAGTTCAAAGCCTAAGATTCCTTTTCATAGCTTTTCTCATGGCATTTTTAATCTCCTTATTCCTAAAACTGTATATGATGGGATTCACCATGGGGATCACCACAGCATAAAATACAGACACTACCTTGTCCCGATTTAGGGAATAGTTGGAACTAGGTCGCATATACATGAAGAAACCAGAACCATAGAAGAGGGTCACAGTGGTCAGATGAGACACACAGGTGCTGAAGGCCTTGGTCCTACCTTTAGCTGAGCTGATCTTCAGAACTGCAACAACAATATAACCATAGGAGATGAGGACCACAAAGACAGATGCCACTCCCACGAGAACGCCCACAGCGAAGGTCACCACCTGGGTGGTGAAGGTATCAGAGCAGGACAGAGCCAGAACCGGGGGGAGGTCACAAAAGAAGTGGTTGATCGTGTTGGGCCCACAGAAAGTATGCTGATAGACAGAGTAGGTTTCAATCAAAGAACTAAGGAAGCCCCCTACATAGGCACCAGCCACCATCTTCAAACAAAGCATGTGGGATACCAGGGCTGTGTAGAGCAGCGGGTTGCAGATGGCCGCATACCGGTCATAGCCCATGGCTGCCAGGAGAAAGCACTCAGTCAGCCCCATCCCACAGAAGACAAAGTACTGCGTGGCACAGCCAAGGAAGGAAATGGTTTTCCGCTTTGTGATGATGGTGGAGAGCATCTTGGGAGCTGTGGAAGACACATAGCAGATGTCCAGGAAGGACAGATTGCTGAGGAAGAAGTACATGGGTGTGTGCAGGTGAGCGTCCATCCTGATGAGGGCGATGAGGCTCAGGTTCCAGGCCAGGGTCAGGAGGTAGATGCCCAGAAATAACACAAAAAGAACCATCTTCAGTTGAGGATGATCCGAAAATCCCATGAGGATGAATCTTGTCACAGTGGTGTTGTTCCTTCCTGCAGCCATAGGCCTGCTTCCTGCATACAGAAAAGAGGTATTTCTGTGGTCAGTCAGATTTTGTTTGTTATCATAAAAATGAATATTTCCTGGAAGATCATATAAACTGTTAGCACCCAAAGTCCAGCCACTTACCAGGCAAAGCATTCTCAGAGGAAGTTGTCCCAGGATAATCTCTCAGTGCTGTGTAAGATCTGTACACTACTACAAAAGCCAAGACTTCATCACTACACAATATCTACATGTAATGGAATTCCACTTGTACACCCCAAATCTGTTAAAATTTTTTAAATGAAAAAATAAATAAAAATTGAAAAATTATATGTATGATATATATCTTGTTGACTAAAAGAATCACTCTACTAAATGTGGAAAGTGATTGGGAGTCAGAAACCTGAGTTTTGGCTGAGCACAGAGGTTCATGCCTATAATCCTAGCACTTTGGGAGGCTGAGATTGAATAACCACTTGAGGCCAAAAGTTCAAGACCAGCTTAGACAAAATAGAAAAACCTAACCTCAAAAATAAAAAAATTCTAATTAGCTGGGAGTCGTGGCTCCTGGCTGTAGTCCAGCTATTTGGGAGGCTAAGGCATGAGGATCACTTGGAGTTCAAGGTTGCATTGAGCTATGATGATGCCACTGCACTCTAGCCTGGATGACAGAGACTCTGCCTCTAAAAAAATAAAAAAGAAAGAAAGAAAGAAATGTGAATTTTGTCATCTCCTCCATTCCTAGCTTGGTGGGAACTGTGGAAAATTCACATTACTTCTCTGGATCTCTATTGTCTCACCTGTAAAATGGGAGGGTTGGATCAGATGAGTTTTAAGCATCCTGTTGGACTTGGCTTTCCCATGACTTAAGAATATAAACCCATATTGAAATAAAAGCAAAGTATTTTTTTATGCTTCATATATCTTTAATCACTCAAAAAAGGAAAGTGGGCTATAATTTTTGACATATTCCATTTGAGGGAAGGAAATTTAAACTACGGTCCAATAATCTATTCTTCTAGGTAGTGAAACTAAGAAAAAATAATTATACTAAACGTGTGTGATGTGTATACATATATCTATACGTGCATATATATACACACACAAACACATGCTTAAGACTAGAAAATTTTTTCTTTTTCTTTTTCTTTTTTTTTTTGACTCTTTGCTCAGGTCTTTATTCAAAATAAACTGTCCAAAATGATTTGACGTTTATGGAATAAACATTGAAGAGTTTATGCAGTAGGCTTCTTCTGTGGTAGGTTTCTTTTCTGCCGGCTTCTTTTCAGTTGCTGGTTTCTTGGTAGAGGCAGCCTTTTTTCCTACCAGAGGCTTTTTCTACTTTTTAACACCGACAGGCTTTTCACCTTCTTCATTGCTACAGACTTCTTGCCTGCAACCCCCTTCTCATCTGACCTGGCCTGTAGTCCTGCGGCTGCCTTAGCCACCCAAAGTTTGTGATTCCTGGCCTGCCAAAGAATGGTATTCCGGAGCATGGTCTTTGCATATGGGTTTAGCTTCAACACGATTCTCAGGTTTTTCAGTGGATTCTTCTTCAGGACTCTGAGATTAATCTTTTTAGAAAAGTTTTTCTAATTATATAGTAAATTTTTATATAAGTCCCTGCATAAAATTCATAGAAATATTAAAGTTTGGACTAATCAGCATCAGTATGGAGTTGGAGGCAATAAATGTAGTTCAGTGAGGGGGAAGGGGAGGTATATGAAAAATTGGCTGAGCCATGGTGCTCAAGGACCAGCAGAAAGCATTATTTCCTGAGCAACAGGAGTCAAGGGGATTTCACCAGATGTCTAAGGACAACAGGAGTCAAGATACTTCACCAGATATCTGAGGACAATGACAAGCACGAACAACTTTAGTGTCACCACGCCGGATCAGATTATCCTTCTGAAGATAATGAGGTAAGCCCATCCGCAATGGGCGATTAAGAAAGACAGAGCACTGAGGTAACAGCAAAATGAGGAAACGGAAATGAGTATAAACAGGCAGAGGAGCCCCAGGGAAAGACTCACTGGCGAAATTAAAGTGGCTGTATTTAATCATTCGTATGGGCTTTATTTGCCCATCTGATGGTGCTTGTGTCATTCATCATATGAAAAACCGCTCCAAACTTTGTGTTTTTCTGCAAGTTTCAAATCTCCCCACAGGTCACTGATGGAATAGTCAAAACCAACAGGAGCCAGGACTGCTCTCGACAAATGGCCTCATTCTATGTAATCCCACCGAAGAAGAAAGAAGAGGAGTTTGTGTTTTTTTCTAAAAATGAAATCGTCTCTACTAGAATATCAGCTACTCAAGAGCAGGCAGGGAGTTTTGTCTGTTCTGAATAAATGAAAATTATTTTCACAGAGTTTAGCAAAGTGTTTGGCCCGTGAGTTATTATGAGTTATAGTAATTTTGCCTATTATTATGAAATATGTAATGTACAATATAATCACAATTATAATAATATAATAGCAACCATTATATAATATGATAATATGATCACAAACACTTATTTAGCACTTATTATATACCAGGCACTGTTCTTAGGACCTGTACTGTTTAAACCCGTTTAATTCTCTCAACAGCCTCAGGAAGTAGTAGCGTTACTCTGCCCTTTTTACCAATCAAAGGTAGAATAAATTTGTAGTTGTCTTCTGCTGGATGAATGAGGTGGGGTCAAAGGAACTGGACTTACTGAATTACTTTAGGCATCAGTATCCTGATATCTTGCAGTACAAGAGAAGAAATATTATTTGCTTTGCTCCGATAACATATTTTGCAACCCCCAGTTCATCTGTATTTCCCACTGCTCCAGTTTCTGGTTCCGTCAATTTTTTATGCTTTGGCCTCTGTAAATAGTAGTACCTACCTCTGGAATCCCTGTTCCTTTGTTCCCAAGTCTTCCTGTTGGCCTATGGGAGTCCATTATTTTAATGAGCAGGGGTAGCCACACTCTTTCTCCAAGAGGCTGGTCACACACTTGGGTCCTACGTAAAAAGCCCAGGAATCATCAGAGCTAAACACCTCTGGGCAGTAATTTTTCTCTGGAGAGATGGCAAGAGGTGCCAGCCGCCCATCACCAGAGCCCCGTTTCCTGTCCCCTGCCTTATTCCCCACTGAGCTTTCCCTGATTTGGGTCTAGGAAGATTCCCTTTGGAGTAAGTGGACCGCCTTTTGTTTAAGAGAACTTTCATTGGGAATAAGCCACGCACACAAACAGACCAAGCCTCATACTAACATACAGTGGTTAAAAAGAAAGGTTTCCAACTAAGAGAGTTGGGTTGTAATTCTGGCTCTGCCCTTTTATCAATGTAAACATGCACAAAGTTGGTTAATCTCTCAAAATCAACTTCCTCATTTGTAAAACTGGTACAACAATAATACCTACCTCAAAAGTGTCGCTGTGCCAATTAAATAAGGTGTGAAGAAGTAAGGCTTAGCACCATGCCTGATGATGAGAAAACTCTCAGTGAATGCAAACTAGTAACATCATTAACTTTGTCCCTTGGGTCATGGCCAAGAAGTGTCTTTCCTTTCTCTCTGGCTTTTTATTGTGACTCACTTTTCATTCTGATAAGAATAATTTCTTTTCTCTTTAATATTTTGGACTCTCCTCCCAGCTCTGCCACTACCCGGATGTGCCACTCTGGGCACATCAAGTGGCTCCCACCCCCCAGACCTGAGCAAATCAGGCTCTTTCTCCAAGAAACCCTCCACCCTCTAAAAGTCTGATATTTAAAGATATCCATTTTCTTTTTGGAAAGTTTTATTCAGGAATAAAGTTTACAAAAAAGACTCAATCTGTTTCATGGGGATCAAGCTAATGTTCATAGTCTGAAAAGAAAAAAACATTGAATGAGAGACATGTCTTCTATATTGAAGGGATATAATTACTGGGACTCTTGATATGCAAAGTAATGGGCTTAATTTAGGGAGCAAAAATTTAGTGACTGAGATCTTTTAAAGGAAAAAAGATAAATGACTCCCAAAATCATCTGTGAGCATGGACGAGGCAAGGAACTTGGTCATCAAAAGAAACATTCTTGTATCTTGGAGTGAAGTAAACTGGCCCAGGAAATCTTGAGGCTGGGAGAGTCAAACCCAAGTAAAGAGTTTTGATCATGAGTTAAGATCTGGAAATTTTAAACGATAAACCCCATAATCATGACCTATAGGGTTAAAAAAGCTTGATAGTATAGTAACATATGTATTTCATCTCTCGTGCAAATTCTAATTATAGTAATAATGACTATCTACAAAGTAAGATTGAGAATCTTAAGAATAAAGAACAAATTAGCAATTAACAATGTCCGCATTGGGCAGGAAAATGCAAAATTGGGATATGCAATATATTTTTCAACCTATTCTATAAGAATTTTGAGAAGGAGAAAGAAATCTACCTGCATAAAATCACAAGCTTTCTATATACCCTTACCTTAAAAAATCAAATTTGATTAAAATAGTAGAATTTAAGTGAGCATCAAAAAGTATGAAAGCAAATCCATTGCACAAGACTGTGAATACATTTCACACTACTTGAGTGTACCCTTAAAAGATAGTTAAGAGTGTGTGACGGTTAATTTTAGGTGTAGATTTGGCTGGGTTAAGGGTGATAAAACATTATTTCTAGGTGTGTCTGTGAAGATTTCTCCGGACGAGATGGCATTTGAATCAGTGGACAGAATAAGGAAGAGCCATCCTTACTAGATGTGGGTGGGTACCATCCATTCAGCTGAGGGCACAAAAAGGCCTGTAATCCTGGCACTCTGGGAGGATCTCTTGATCTCAGGCATTTAAGACCAGCCTGAGCAAGAGTGAACCCCATTTCTACTGAAAATAGAAAAACGAGCCCAGCTTGTGCCAGGCACCTGTAGTCTCAGCTAATTGGGAGGCTGAGGCAAGACAATTGCTTGAGCCCAAGAATTTGAGGTTGCTATGAGCTATGACCCCACAGCACTCTCCCCAGGGTGACAAAGTGAGATTGTCTCAAAAATAAACTAATTAATTAAGTTAAAAATAAAATGTAGCTATGGGAAATCTTCTTTAAAAGGGGGGCAGGAAAAGCAAATTCTCCCTCTTTTCTAAAACTGGGACACCTTTCTTCTCCTGCCCTTTGACATTAGAACTCTGTTTTTTTCTTCTGACTCCAGGACTTGCATCAGCAGCCTCCGAGGTGCTCAGGCCATCTGAACATCATACCATCAGCTCTCCCACTTCCAAGACCTTTGGACTTGCAACAAGTCTTGCTCAGAAAGTGAGACTTCTCCAGTTCTTCAAATTGCAGGCATCGTATCGCGGGACTTCACAGCCTCCATACTCTGGTGAGCCAAGTCATCTGATAAACTCCCTCTCATCCATCTGTCTGTGTCCCATTACTTTCATCTCTAGAGAATCCTAACTAATACAGATGGTAAATTTAAGGTAAGGTGCTTTTTACTCCCAATAGATAAAGGCCATCAAAGCAAATAGCACACAGAGGAAAATAAGCTCCACATAGAATCATAAATGTTCAGAAGTAGAAGATGCTGTTTTGAGATTCAACTCAAAATTGATCTTGCTCATGTTCTGTGCCTCCCAGAGTTTGTTCTCTGGCAGATTCTCCTGAAATACGATTTACTTTCATGTTACTTTAACATTTTAACATAGCTATTTTAATGAATGTATTTTAGTTGTTTTCAAAGCAAACCCAGAAAAAAAAATTCAAAGGTGCTTAGCAGAAAAACATCTTGATTCTCAGATTGGAGTTTGAAAAGTTATCTCAGTTTATATTCTATTTCTTTCACTGATGAATAGTAAAAATTTAAGCCTCAGTTCAAAGTCTTTTCACCATACATCCCTAAGAAATTCAAGGTAAAAATTCATTTAAAGGTTTTATAGGTTTTTTAAATTAAATCATAACTGTGTATCGTAATGCATTTATGGGGTACAACGTGCTAATTTAATACAACGTGGAAAGCTATCACCTCATTGCTATTTGTTGTGGTAAGACATTTATACTCTCCTCTTAATAGCTTTAAAATTTACCATTGCATTAAATATATACAAGGGGGAAAGCACAAAGTTAGAAATCACCGGACCTGAATTCCAATTCCCATTTACTGTGCAAATAGGGCTGTTGATCTCTCTGGGCCTCAGTTTTTTATTCTGAAACCAAAGAGCTAAAGAAGACCTCTAATAATCCAACCACCATGATTACGATTAAGATAATTATGTTAGAATGGGTGGAGGGAGGGGGATTGGAGGGACCACTTCTGAGGTATATCTTACAGGGGTACAAGTGAAACTCTCTAAGAGTAGAATCAGAATGTTTTAAAACTATAACTGAGAAAA
Organism: Galagoides demidoff; assembly: GCA_963574575.1. NCBI lineage: Eukaryota > Metazoa > Chordata > Mammalia > Primates > Galagidae > Galagoides > Galagoides demidoff. The sequence goes on along the minus strand of CAUYQV010148152.1, from coordinate 41 downwards.
TGACATGAAGGCTGTGTTGATCAGTTTGATGGAAGTATTTC